>JBBPJW010000748.1:0-21968 GCA_038088935.1 Pulveroboletus aff. viridisquamosus
GCTGGAGCCCAGACGTCTCTCCGACACTTTCGTCATCTCCAGATCCTCTCGAGGATATTCGTGAGTCCTTCGTGACTCCGTCGTATGCCTCTTGCACGGCTGAGAATGCTGCAGTGGCATTCGACGATATCTTTCCCCAAACGGACTTCACCCCGCTGCTAGAGAAGAAATCTGCGGAATTCGAGCTTCGCGCTCGACTCTGTAGCAATGAACTGCTACCTGATGAGGCTGGTTGTGCTGGAGGCCAAGAACCCTTTAGGCTTGTCGAAGCCCCCACACTTGTCAAACCATCGGCAACTCTCTGGGGAATATCAGGCAGGGACGCCCATAGTCCCTGAAAACTGGAGGACAAGCCCTCCGGAGCGCTAGATCTGGGGGTTGATGATGAAGGGGAAGCGGGTGGCATACCGGAGGGGGAATCAAAGGTCGGTGGGAGTGGGGTTCCTCCACGAGAGCTTGCCATATCGTCGTCTGAGCCCCCGACAGAAACAGGAGACTCGGACTCGCCCTTGACTTGTAAGATAACGGCTCTCCCATTCATCTCTTCGTCTGTGCGACCATAAAGCTCATACCAAAAGCGAACGTCCTTAGGATTGGGAAACAGCACTCCCATGTCTGCTTTGCCATCCCTGCGTGTTGCATCATCTAATGAACTGTCATACGACGGGTTCTTGTGCTTCTCCACGTGTGGTGATGAGTTCAGGAAATCCCAGAGGCTTGCAGTGCGCTCCGACGGGACAACCCCATCTTCTCCATACCTGCGTTCCCGCTCGCAGTTGTACAAAAACGTTCCAAATTGACAGGAATAAAGGTGATAGTGGATTGTACGTAGGAAGCACTCATTGAATTCAAACCGTTCAGGAAACTGCCGCAGCAGTTGACGAACGCATTCGAGGAATTGGTGGAAAGCAGGACTTGTCTCCTTGATATGATGTTGGGACACGAAACGGTTTTGAACCGAAGCGAGAAAGGCTTGAGCAGTGTCAGCACCACCACTGCCATTTGCTGTGTCTGCCAAGGACGTGAAGAACTTTTCGGACGACAGATGACCACATCGATCCAGGAATCGGTGCCCAAAGGATATCCAGTCCTTTTCGATGAGTACCTCAAAACCACGCATCGTGCGATAGTACGGGTCCAAGCAGATTTGAGCGAGGGCAGATAGTTGAGAGGTACGATCCCATCCGTCCGAGCAATGGATCAGAACATGAGATGAGTTGACATGAACATTTCGGACAATGAGAACCACGGCTTCCATTATATTAGACATATGGCGGAGCCAGCCAGATCGGCGCAGTCCTTGGCGGTCCAAGACAGCAAGTTGCTGCGCTTCTCCAGGGAGATATCCGCTCACACTGGCAGCCACGGCATCTGCTTCGCGAAGAGCATCTACAACTTTGCCTAGTGATTCGCGCATTGCGTGAATATGATCGATGCCAGAATAGGTCTTCTTTGCATCTCTGTAATATTCCATATTTTCTGTGCCAGCGCCTCTGGCAGTGTTTGCAACGGCATTAGCTGTTGGGCGAGCATCAACAATCAGGTTTGTGGTGGTTGCGCCATAAATTGGGGCGCTTGACGATCGAGATTCCGGAGAATGATGGGTCTGAAAGATAGCCTCTACGAGTTTTTCATCCTGGACAGAACGGTTCTGTTTAATTCCAACCATAGGTTGGCTCGAGCGAGTTATGCTGGCCTGTGGGCGAAATGTAAGGAGTCTTGTCTTGCAGACGGAATAAAGGTCATTACATAGTTTGCCCAGTGTAAATAAGTAAGAGCAGGGATCCTACACTTGCTCCTATGTTTTGATGCATACTGAAGCGTCGAATCACTTATCCGCGTCGGGACAACCAGACGCGATGGATAAGTTGGGCTAAACTAGACACATGATCAAGCATCTCTTTAGCTAGACAGAAGGTGGCTTTTTACCTGGTAATCCTTATTGATGTCTGTAAAGCGCCAGGTCCTCGTTCTAACACCAACACCCATCCGCCCAAACTCCTCCCGCGGAGAGTATACTGACCATCCTTCGGTCGAATCCAGCAGTGGATTTGGAGAATAGAAAAACGCGTAGAGCTGATTGACGGAGGCTATTGGCTTGTTGGTCACAACGCTTGGCGGGGAACGAACGCAACTTACTGCACACCGTCAACTCTTTAACGCTTTCGAATACGTCGATAGCATCTCTGTCGTTCGCGAAGGATATGGTGAACGTCTCAAACGTCCGCGTGTGAAGCGTAATTGGACTTCGTCCATGCAAGGTGTGAGGAAGCTGAATGACGAGCGAGATCAGTGGATATGGAACCTAGAATTGGACTCATTACAGAGATGGGCAGTGAAATGAAACAGAACTCGCCCACATCTCTTCCCTATGCGAATCTTCATAACGAAATATCAAGTGATGTGCCGTCAGGTGGAGTGAGCCGTACTGGACGCTCCCTGATTTACCGCAGAGAACTTTCTCGACCTGTGGACTTGCAAGCTTAGCGACATATTAGATCCAATGACCTGATGTCTGCACACTTGCCTTAGAGACGCGTATCGCGTCCATGCCAATGACGATGGGTGCCCAAGGCTACAGCCAATTCGGTGCTCAGTGTTAATACTGGTCACTGGAAGTGCGACTATGGATGAATGTTTGTCGATGTTTGGATAAAATTGGGGGCAAGTAATAGGGTAAGACAAAGGGATGACAGTAGCTAGTGTCACCCGAACGTCCAGAGCTCGCTCACTGTATCGCGCTCATCCTGTAGGATAGTCTCGACATCGTCTGGGCCAAGCAAGAATGGGTCTTTAAGAAGCTCCATCGCCAGTGCCGGTTCTTTTTTAATCTGACGCTTTGACTCGGTCTCAATGAGCTGTTCAATACGCCGTGCTCTCAGCGAATATACCAACACGCTATGTTTAAGCAACTCACCGTCCCATACGTATGATCCAGGAAATCTTCCAAAGTGTAGCCTGGTTTTGTGAATGCCCCTTCAAATATCCGTGCCAGTGTAGACACTGCAGAGTCATAGTGTCGTTTATGCGAATAAAGCTCCCACAGTGACGAATCAATCGCGTTCGTGATGCTGGGGTTAATTTCGTCCGATAGGAAAGGATCTGTGGACATTGCCAACATGCCTCCCCACGAAACAGTGCTCAACTCACCGATAAAGGGTCCATCTACGTATTGCGTCCGATGGATCATTCCCATGAGGGCAGGATGTCGCTTGAGGAGGTTATAGGTCAATGGAATAATCATAATAATTGCAGCGGGTTGTGCAGTGAGAGAAAGACGGGACAGTCTCTTGACAAACGACGCAAGAAGTGATGCTGGCAAATGACTGAAAACCAAGTCAGTGATGGTCATCGATTTGAGTGGTGCCAAAACCCACGTTGAACTCAAAAAGAGCTCAGTTAATCGGAAGAATCGTGCGCGATGCTTGAGATGAAGAACGTCTCTATCGAAAAAGGCGTAAAGCCGGGTATAGAACGACGGGTAATCTCTGAAGACGATGGGTCAAATAAATGTTGAGAGCAACGAGAAACGACTCTCAAGTTGTAATCTTTAATCAAAGTAAACAAAGCGTTGAGCGCTAAAAGGCCAATAGTTCCCCCTGCTAAAATATGAACATGCCCCCGTCGAGGAGTGATACCGCTTACCAACGTCGACACATGCGCTTATCCAGTCCATTACTAGAATTGGCCTTGTTAGGTGCGGGAGCACACCCCTATGCATAATACTGAGAGCTCTTATCGTAAATACGCGGTTGCCGCTGGCCGAGATAGAAGAAAGGTGGGGTAGAAGGGTGAGCCATGTTCGTGTGAACACCGCTCGATGAGCTTGCAACGAGTGGAGAGATTGGTGAAAGGTCAGCTGGTGAGTCCTGCCTTGCACACCCACGACCTTTTTCGTGTGTTTGGCGTCTAAATCTTCGTCAAAAAACTTTCTCCAATCATTTTCCTCGTCTCCATCCTCCACATCACATAGTTCCTCATCTTCCCGATCGAACTCATCCGTCTTGTCGTTCTTGAGTTTTGGAGGCTTCTCTCCAAGCTCTACTACCCACCACGCATTCAGCTCCGAAGGATGGGTTGGAAAGGTAGCCAACTTCTCCATGATGACCAACAGATTTCCGGGCAGATTTGGATGATCAGTGGACGAATATTTTGAAAGTGTGAAACTAGTGAAGGATGATGAGTTAAAGATAAACTCGGGATCACGAGCCTGGGCGCATACGTCGCCTCCCGGAGAAAACACCACCGGATGTCATCATGAACGGTGAGCCAGGTGTCTACAAAGCGCTCTCGTACGTCGGGAGCCGTCTTGCCCGCGAAAGACGACGTTGATCCGTAACGGGTAGAAGGAGGGCAGAGGAGAAGTGCTTGCACGATATGCCTAAAATGCGAGAAGTGGAATTGAGGTTGATTGTTGGGACTCGACCTGATTAGCGAGGTCGAGAGATGCCTAAGCAAGGAGAAGAGGATATCTAAGGCAGATTTCTGAAAGGGAATGAGAGCAGGATAACACATGAGAATACTACCAACGTACCCTTAACACGGCTTCGTCGTCCTGCAGCAGGCCAAGAAGGAGGTTGACATAGGCGCCAAGCCGCTCCCATACCCACCTCCGGACAACTCTTGCGGCATCACCCTCCCCAGGTGCAAGTTTATTGCTGGACACAATGATGACGAACACGCGATACAGACTGTAAACTGCTTTCGACGTGTCCCTCGGAGATGATGTATTTTGGGCAACATCCAGGAGATCTGAAAGAGGGTTCAATGAGGTATTGTCGGCCACAGCAGTTGTGATCAGAAGCTCGAGCCTCTTAATGGCGGCCCCGTTGTTTTTTACCTTTCGTCTCTTTGCCGGAGGAGGTAGGGAAGTAGCGGGCATGGTGGTCGTGCTACTACTAGTGCTTGCGAGGTTGCCAGCAGGAAAAAGGACATTACCATAACCGGTGATTCTGCATATTACATAAAATAATTTCCGTATCGTCCTCCCGCTGTTGGAGCGGCGACTGAAAACGTTATTCGGCAGCGTCGGCGCGTGAAAGCACCAACGGCCTGCAGACGTGAACGAGTGGCCGTTGAGATAAGTACTTTAATCGCTACTCTCTCTTTTGTTTGCAGGAAGACAAGCAGTGAAAGCTCTCTGAGGCAATAGCAGACGGAAAAGGACGCCCTCTGCAGTTTGTGCGGTTGACAGACCATGAGGGACTGGTTCACTTGTACCACTGAAAGAACCTGCGTGCACCGGGCTCGGTGAACGAGCGTATTTGATTCCTACATACAGTAGATGCCGAGGGTGGAAAGCGCTGGACCGTCCACTGGGCCATTGGAGTAGAAGCATTTGCTGGAGCCAAGGTGGCGTGTGCGTGGGGTGGGCGGCACTGGCATGTCTCCCATCTGTCGATTCGCGGCCGGAGACTCGACACCACAAGTATCACGGAAGGCGGGGCTACATTGTGGATGTCGTCTCCTGCTGTAAGGACTCTTGCGTGTGGCCTGGCACCGGCTACGAAGCAACAGCCTGTAATGCTCCTCCAAAAAGCGCTTGGATTGGCTCAAAGACGCGCCGACTTTGCCAACAAAGCAAAACCATGGACTATGCGCGCATTCCATTCGTCGCAGCGGTGTCGCATACAATATCTGAATGTCAGTGAGAAGGTACGGACAACAGGACCGATGACGATAGAAGCATCCTAATTACCTACCTTAGACCTTTAACAAAGTTGCACTGGACGAACATGAAAACGACAGAGTCGTCTTGGTCGACTTCTATGCCAAGTTTGTAACTGGATGCTCTCTCGCTGGCAGATCTGACTGGCGTTCAGCTGGTGTGGACCATGCAAGATGATCTCGCCCATATTGGAGAAGCTCACTGACGACCCTACTGTCAAGAGTGGGAGTGGACGGTCTCTCGACTTAGTCACCGTCGATACAGACAGAGAATTTGAGCTCGCTCGCAGGTATCGCGTCAGTCTCTCGGTTTACTGTTCGTGCTCCACGATCGACCCAGTCTCTCACAGATACGGTCGCTACCAACGGTTCTGGCTTTCAAAGATGGACAGCCGGTCGGTCATTTTACGGGTGCGCTCAGCGAGGGAGACATCAGGAAGTTCCTGCAACAATTGTAGCGGCCCCTCCATGTTTTTCTTGTCTTGCCACCCAGTAGCCTGTAACACAAACACCCACGTCTTCCTGCCATCTTGGTACCGTGAAAGCGTCTTTTAAAGAAAAAGAAAAAAAGAAGGGAAACGAAATCAAGCGTCGAACCTAGCTTGATGGATAACACAACGGAGTAATGACCATGCGAGGACGTTGTGGGTGTAATAAACACGGCCGCCACTCGGAGCGATCATCACCGTTGTGTTTCGACATACAAGGTCATGGAAGATGTCTCAGGGGAAATTATTGCAGGCTACAACAACTGTGCCCACGCGAGCCGGGGGGCGCATAAGGGTCTTCGGCTTTCTGAACTGGGCCCCACACGGATGGAACCTGACACGGAGTGAACGTCCGTCAAGTTTGAGAGAAAGTGGTACGGACGAGATGGTCTTCAGTGGTTTTGCAATGTCTAATTAAACTGTAGATGTGGGTGGATGAGGATGGTGTGTCCAGACGTCGACGCCATTACGGACCTCGCACTTGCTTCACTTACGCGGATTCGCGGCCGTGCCAAATCTTCGCGTAGGCGCTGGTTGTGCTCCAAAAGACGACGATACCGCAGCTCGGACATGGATTGTCTGCCGCCTCGGCTGCTCATGTTGACTTGAAGAGAGATAGGAAACACAGGAACTGTAAAATATATGTATCAGAGAACGTGCACTGGATCCTTTGGCGACTGGCTCGACGTTGCCCAGTGTTAGGCAATACAGCAAAGATCAGGATACGCACAGACAACGTAGTACTCGACAAGCGGTGCCAGAAAGGCGACGACGGTGGTGGCAGCGAAACAAGCCGTGTTATGACTGGATTTCCAAGTCGGACTACCCTGCTGACCGTGATTGCCTACGATCCTGCCGGTCCCTGTCAAACCCTTTTTTCACACGTCGACATCAATTAATTCGCCATCTGAGCACGATGAAGATGGCTCATAAAACATTGTGTATCACAGCTCAGACTACAGGGTTGTACGGTGATGGAATGCGGTCAATACTTTTCTAGAATCCCGCGTAGCAAGTTTTCCTTCGCCTTTGCATGGTCTTTGGCACCAAGGTGCTTCGCCTTCTTGTCCAGATCGGCTATAAGTCGTTCGGCATCGAGTGGCAGTTGGTCGGTACAGCGGCGAAGACATTGGACTGAGACACAGTGGTGTCAGATGCAGGAGCAGGTCAAGATCAGTCTCGGGGTACCATGCTTGTGCATACTCGTCTTGAACGTCTGGAAGAGAAGGTCACTTTGACAGACGAGGTCATCGAGGGAGGAGAACAGAGTGTCAAGGGTATGCTGTGGATAGAGGCAAGGTCAAGAAGATAGGCAAAAGACGCGATAGACACGCCTTTGTATCATCGTAGACCGTTTGGGCAGTGTCCATATCGCGGCGGGCGGCGCCTTCGCAGCGAAGAGTGGCATCATTGAGGAGGGCGAGACCGTGGGCGTACCTCGGGAAGCAATCATTGTGAATAGCGTCGTGGAGTTGCTTGGTATGCTGCAAGATGGGGATGAATGCGTGCTTGATATACTCCTTTCCCTGGCGCTGATGGGCGGTGAATGCAGGTCCGAGACGGTCGACGAGACTGGTCTTGTCAACAAAATTGCGATCGTCGTCGCTGTGGGAGTAGACTGTAAATTGTGCGTGAAGACAATAACGACGGGGTTACTCGTCGAGGAGGGCGATCCAAGAAGTGTGCTCATCCCAATCGTCGTCGTGATTGTCGTCGGGCATTGTCGTCCTCGCCACACCGTTCGGACGTGGTTGTGGTAGCGGACAGGGGCAATTGAAACTCCGACTGCAGTATTCCCATGGTAGTCTGGCCCACTCGCAACTCGGTCACCTCTTCGTCGTCCTCGTTGCTGTTCTCTCCTTTCTGCGCACACGATGAGCGCTCGTCCGCACAAACAGTCCATGTCAGAACTCAAGCTTCGCCGCCTCACAGAGCATAACCAACGTCTCCGTGAGGACCTGGCACGACCGCGCATGAGGGTCAGCGAGGCCAGTGCTAGGTACGTCCTTTCCCTCCCTTTCCTCTCTCCCCCTCATTGCACGCCGAACAGCTTGATCCGCTACTGCAAAACTACAAAAGATCATCTGGTGTGTCATGCTGCATATCTCTCTAAGTACCGCCTCATCACTTCCAAGGTTCCATCTGTCTGGGGTCCCGTTGGGAAGGGCGAGGATCCATATGCACCACCACAAACGGGTTGCAATTGCGTCGTGATGTGACGCGTTGTTTTCCTATACCCTCGCCGCTCTGCCATACCCCAGCCTCTTCCTTTCGGGGCTGTCTCTCCTCTCAGAAAGCACACTGCGTTTATCCCCATGCATCCATACATCCAAACCTTCACGTTCGTTATCGTCCTACCGTACGCCCTCCACCTACCCCAAACCCCAAAATGCAGGACAATGTTACTGGTCTGCTGCATGTACCGAGCTTCCAGCTCCTTCAGTCGTCTCCACAATACTGTCTTACTTCCTTCCTCGTTCTTTCTAGCTGCTCCTCTTTCGCTTTTTCTTATGTTCGTCTCTGCGTCGTTCTTGGTTTAGGCAATCATCTCTTGCATACTCTACTTTTATTTGTCTTTATCTCGTCGGGCAAGTTAGCGTGCTACCTCTGCAAATGTACATGATGCCGTCCGGTTCCAGGATCGGAGCCACTTGGCTTTTGTTCGCCTCGCACTGTATTGCATGAGGTAATATACGACAGCGTGCCCGCCCTGCTGTCTGTCCTCCTTGCTTTTGCCCATCATGATCCCCGAGCTTCGACAGCACGTACGCGACGCCGTCCGCCCCTTGGCCGCGAAATACGGCCTCAGCGTTCTCCCAGAATTCGCTGACATTGTGGTCATCGCGTGGCTCTTCTTCACCGCTTTGCAAGTCAGTCTTTCCCCCGCTGTCAGCAGAGCGGTCTTTCCAGTGTCGTATGGCAAGGCCGACAGGAGGACACGTAGAAATTGGTATCTCCACGTCTTCCTACCCCTCGTTCCCACCTCCTGACTTGTCCGCAGGGACGTGCATGTTGTTTCACTTGTTCATGCGCTCGTTGCCGTCCCGCTCGCCTCACGGTGCCTTCAAGCCAAAAGTCTGGACGAGGATCGTGCTTTTGGGACCTACCCGGACGCCAGCTTCTTGTTAGCAATTGCCGTCGGGTGAGTACTCTTGACAAACATTTTTGCACCTCATGGCACGTTCTCTGTCAGCTATTTTATCTGGGACTCGTTTGAGTCCATTGTTCACTTTTCAGAGGTCGGGTTTGTGATCCACGGCAAGTTGTCCGATGCGACCCGACCCGACCCCGTGTGGCTGACGTGTTTTGCAGGCATAGCCTGTCTGACTACTTTTGTGCTTGGGACTGCAAGTAACCGTCACCGTTGCTCATGCACTGCCGCTAATGGTCTTTACAGCGGCCGTTTGTGCACTACTATGTTGTGCGTTTTCTGCTCTGGGAAATGTACGTGGTCTTGCGCGACATAGCATGTTGGTGTGCTGACGCGAATGCAGGAGCACGATCTTTCTCAATATAAATTGGTGCGTCGTGTACGCGTTTAGCTGTGCGGCTAGTCGTGTTACCTCGAGGTAGGTTCTTGGACAAGATGGGCAAGACTGGGTCACGACTGCAACTAGTGAACGGGATTGCACTATTAAGCTCCTTTTTCTGTGTCCGACTGGTCTGGGGTGGAAAGATGGTAAGGTGCTGTGCTTTAAACAGGAACAGTGCTGAGTGATGCATAGTCGTATGACTTCTTCATCACGTTGGATGGTGTTTATACCCAACTTCCTCTATTTTATATCATGGTCTACGGAACGAGCAACTTGATGCTCCAGGGCCTGAATTGGTACTGGTACGTTGGTGGCATGTTGGTTATTAAGGGGTGATGACCGAATATCGATTATACAGGTTTATGAAAATGATCGGTGCGCTTCAGAGGCGATTCGCGGGCAGGTCTGTTCAGAGTAGGTCGAGTGGACATGGAATTCTGAACGGCAACGGAGCTAGCAAGATGGGGAGCCACCAAGAATAGCGACGAAATCGGGCACATATGCCAGTGGCGACAGATGATTTTGTATCATACGCGCATACCAGAATATACCAAAGCGTTAGGAAGACAGAAAGTTGCCTGTACATGGGTTCCGACAGAACGCTCCCAGGTGACGAGGTTGGGACGGCGGGCAATTTGAATGCGGGTGGACTCCTTGCTGTGAAGGAGGGTGTGAAGGTAAGCAAAGAGGAGGGCATCAAGCGCGGTGGGCTTTCTGCGGAGGGGTCAGATGGCGGAAGGGAAGCAAAATGCGACAGACTCTGAACCAAGGAACCACCTGTCGGTGGCGAGACGATCCGAGAGAGCAGTAATGGCTTCGGCATAGCGTGCGTGGATGGCAGAAGGATCTAAGTTAGTACCATAGGAAGGCAACGGAGAGCTAAAGCCAGTCGAGGGAGGAGGAGGAGGACTCAGGACGGTGTGTAAGGCACGATTTTTTCTCGAGTTGGACTGGAAGAGCGTGGAGAAGATGGGAGGGTCGGCATGCGAGAGGGTCTAGGAGGCTGGTGAGCTGGAATGGAGCAGGGTAGTGGGAGACGCACCAGGGCAGCGTGTACGACACCTTCGAGGAGGGCAACCCAGGCATGACTCTCGTCTTTGGCGGATTGGTCCCGGTAGCCCTCGAGGGGGTCTGGGGATTTGTTGAGACGTGTGTCAGCCCAGTCGGGGATGGCGCGTGGAGGGAGAAGACGCGAGGAGGGGCCCGGGACATGGAGGTTTGGGAGACAGGCATCGAGGGCGCCCTCGGGTGAGATATCCCAGCGGACCGCTATGTGATCGAGACCACGGAGGGCGAGATATGCCTGCCACTTGAGACACTCGACGTCGGCACTGAGGAGGGTAACGGGGTCGCGCGGGGGTGCTATCCAGAGCGTGGGCTGGACGAGGGGAAAGCGGGAGGGCACTGGGGCGGGCGGGTATGTGTACAGCGGAAAGCGTGCACAGAACGCTGGGAGGTCCATGCTGGTAGAGAAGGAGTGGTAGCAGTCGCACTTGGTCCTTACCATGTCTGCGCCCTCAGAGTCGTCCCCACCTCGCTCACCACTCCCTCCTCTCCCTGACGTGCCCCACACGACGACGCGTCCATTCAGGTTCGCCTGGGACCCTCCGAGAAATAAAGGCCCAGCCAGCGTCTCAGAGACAACCACAGACGGTCGTGCACTGGATACCTTTGCTGCAGTCCCCCTCGTCCACCTCCATAACGTGGCTTCTCCCCTCCCGTCCCACTGGTCCAGCACCACCCAAGGTTTCAATGGTACGTCCTTCCCCTCCCCTTTCTCTCTCTCCTCACCATTCCTAGCCGTCTCCAATGTGCTCAACCACCCCCACAAGCGTCACGCTCCCCCCAAAGCACATTCCCCCCTCCCTCCTGTCCTCCCCACCGAGCTGCCCCGTGTAAAGCGCAAGGACTTCGATTCCTATATTCGCGCAATTGCACCGGAATGGGACCGCTTCCTCCGAAGTGCTTCCCTCTCCCCCGCCCAATCCGACGCTCCGTCGCCTCACCTTCCTAAGCTTCTTACACCCCTCAGCGCTGTGCCCTCTGTCTTTTTTACATCTGACTTTGATCTCGCACATCCACACACGTTTGACACTGTCACAGAACGCGTCTCTGGCGATCAAGACGCCTCCGATCCCTCCACTCTCTCATACTCTCACCCTCTCCTGGAAAAGCTCTCCCACCACGCAGATACCATCGAACAGCATCTCGTCCGCGAAATATCCCTTCGTTCTACCTCTTTCTTCGCCGCCCTTACAAACTTGCAAGACCTCCAAACAGAATCGGAACAGTGCTTGGATCGCATAGCCAAACTACGCACACTCTTAGCCGGTCTCGACAGAGAGACCGCAATCCGCGGTCTCCACATTGTCCGCAAGGAATCCAGACGTTCCAACATCGCTGTCGTTAATAATGTCGTCCGCGATCTTATCACCGTCGACGAGATGTCATTTGTTGCCAGCAGCTTGGTTAGTGCAGGTCAATGGGGTGAAGCACTCGCCATCATTGACACCATCCAATCTCTCTTTAACCCATCTCATCAAGACATTCCTCTCCACGTCCCTCCCACCATGAAGCAGCATACACGTCAACCAGACGATGCCCCCTGTCCACTCCCTCTCATCCCAGGAACCCCGCGCTTTCAAATCCAAGTCACCACCCAGAACACTGCCCCATCCTCAGTGCCCCTCTCGTCCCTCACCGCCTTCCTTCCCCTTCCCTCTCATCTACAGGTCATGAACACTCAGATAAGCTTGTCGTTGTCAACGGACCTGGTCACCGCACTTAAACTCGACTTGCATGATCGTGTAAGCATGGATTCTGAAGGGTCACATCCTGTCGTGAACCCGAATCTCACCACAAAAGACCGCCTGCGACCGTTGCTTCAGGGGCTCCTGCGTACGAATGGTATTCGGGAGGCGATCGTCTCTTGGCGAGAAGTCGTCATGTCCGAGGTGAGAGGGGCCATGAAACGCGTGCGTGCAGCGTCCTTCTCCGAAGGGGTCCAAAGTTTCACATCACCTTCCAGCACTTGCCACCATTTGACCTGGATGAAGATGAGAAGAGTTCCAAAGCTGTAATGAGGCACGTCACATATATTCGCCTACTGTAGCCACTCATCTCACATGATTCCAGTGGTTTATCCAGCGTCTTGCGCTCAATGACCCAGATGGAGTTCTCCTCTATTCTCTTCTGTCTGTACAAAAGTCTTCTCAATGGCATCGAGGGACTTCAAGTTCAGAACAGTGTCCTAATAAACATACTCGAGAGTTATATGTGAGTAAACACTACTTGTCTTGTGCGCATATCCCGGACTAGAGCCTATGCAGGTCTACTCCAGTATCAATAGACCTTGCACGTCTACAAGAAGAACTGTCGGACATTCTTTCCTCGGCAGCAGACCTCGCGAACAAGCTAGTTGCCAAGGTCATTAGTTACCGTTCAGAGCAGCTCGCCCAACTAGATCTGCCAAGCTTTCTCGTGTTCTTCAACCAGTCATGGGACTTCGTCATCAGATGCGAAGTCATTTGTCGACGGATGGTCATGGGATTAAGGGGTACAATACTAGGACAGGTAGGTTTACGCCCCCATTTACCATCCGGATACAACCAGCTTACGGTTATCGCTCGTTCAGGCTAAAATGTTCCTGCAAGTGTTTCATCAGTCAAGGATCAATCAATCAGCTAAGCTGGTAGAGGATGAACAATGGGGTCAAATAGATGTTCCATCCGCAGTCCAACGTGCTGCCGATGTGTTGGTTGATTCGGCTGTTCAGGATTCCCCCGACCTCGTTACAGGGGGCAAACCACTATCCACTACTCCATCTCCCCATTTGGTGAATGTAGAAACCATGTCCATTCATGGGAAGCATGGTGACTCATCTGCCCCAACGGTCAAGTACATCCACATCGAAGAACGGCCCTATTTCTGCGTTTCAGCCACCGGCGTTGTCCTGGAGCTCTTGTTAGAATACCTGAAGCTCGTAGTCAATCTTCCGATGTTGAACACGGATATGATGAGCCGGGTCATTGAGTTCCTGAAGGCATTCAATTCCAGGACGTGTCAAGTGGTTTTGGGGGCAGGTGCCATGCGCTCCGCTGGCCTAAAGAACATTACGGCAAAGCATCTTGGTCGGTGTCTTGCTTATTGTTTTGCCATACGTAGGAACTTTATCAACTGGTCTAGCCCTTGCCTCCCAGTCACTCTCCATAATGGTGGCGCTCATTCCGTACGTCCGGGAAACGTTCCGGCGTCACCTTAGTCCAAACCAGGCAGTCATGCTGGTTGAGTTCGATAAGCTCAAAAGAGTACGCATTCGATTCACATTACTTGGAGCTATCGACTGACTGTACGAGAACAGGATTTTCAAGAACATCAGAACGAGATTCATTCCAAATTGGTTGCCATTATGGGAGACAGGATCAGTGCACATGTCAAGTCATTGCAGGTCAGTCGTATGCCGCTGGTCTACGACTGTGAGTGCTCAGGAGCTAGTTGCTTGCCGACAGGCCGTCGATTGGGAAATGTCAAGGCAAGGCGATAGCGTCAACGATTACATGGAGCTTTTGGTCAAAGAGACCATGACACTCCACAAGGTCCTTTCGCGATACTTGTCTGCGCCGACCGTGGAGGTTCGTCCATTGAGTGGTTTGTGGCCATCGTCGTTGACCACGTGTGATGTAGTATGTAATGTCACAGGTCTTTGCCGCCATCCATCATCGTTTGTCTGCAGAGTACGGTCAGATTGAGTTACAGAGTCAGGAGGCCAAGGACAGGCATGTGACACCTGTTGGAACCGCCATCAGGAGTGCCATATCTGACTATTTGAAAAGGATGCTAGCAGACGTGCGATTCCTGCACCAGAGGCTATCGGTATTAAAGAACGTGTCTGCACCAACCAATATGCTGGAGACCCTCGTGACCGAGAAATCTCTACCCCGCAGGTCCGTACTTGGCAACTTGCGCACAACCGCTGGTCCGCACGAGCGACTCAAGGGGCTCCTTTCCAAGAGAGACAGCGTGAAGGCAGAAGTTGTACCTCCACGGGCTGGATCTTCTTCTAATGGCGCCCTCTCGGACGAGTTTGTGGGAGAATCGGACTGGGTCATTCCACCCCTTGGCGGAAGTTCTCGCAACTCGGACGCAGTTCTCGCGAGGGTAGAAGAGCCCAAGTCCGTAGATGGCGATGGGTTGCAAAGCGAGGAGCTACCAGGAAAGTCAAGTCCAATCTCGTCTGGGCCGTTGTTGCAGAGTGGTCTTGAAGGTCCTTCCGGTAGTAATGACGATGCCCAACTTGTTGTATCACCCAGCTAGCATTTCCGTAGTTGCAAACGGGGATGCCTGTTGGGACACGCACGTTGGGAGGTGTGTCCGTCGACTTACGTTGTCAATCTGGATACAGACTCCTGAGCCGATGTACGTTACCATGGGGTAAAATGTAAGAACACGACGAAGTGTTTAACCGTGCTAGGAACACCGACCTGGGACGCCAAGCTGCGCCCGGCGAGAAGGCACAGGGTAGCATTTCACACGGTATGGCACGATGGCAGGGCAGACACGCGGTGCAGGACCACCCGCTCGACCGAGTGGCTGGCACGCAAGAATTGCGAAAGGCCAGTGGGTTGGGTCTGCGTGATGGCAGCTTGTCTGGCGTGGCGTGATGGTGGAACGTTACTCGCGCGACGCCGGGACTTTTTTCTTCAATCAGAAGCGAACTGAATTGGAGATGGCGCGGTCGGAGGGGCCGGTTACGAGAGATGGCGACGTTCACACGTGTGATGTGCAATACTATTCACGGGGAGGGCTGGAGATACCCTCGGCGATGGCGTCGTCGCTGACCCGGGCAGTCGCCACGTTCTCACCATCCTGCGCGGGTAGGGGTGCATGACAGAAACGTAAGGCAGGACGACCCCTGTGGTGGTTGACGGGGTCAAACGTGCGGCGTTGCTCGCCACGGTTGGAGGGGGAGGGGGGAGGGGGGAGAGGGGATATGCCCGCACTGGAGGCGCTGGCACGTTCGCGGACGAGGGGACAGACGGGGCGCACTGCGAGACCGGTCGACCGTGACCCGGTGAGATTTTTATTTTTATTTAATTACCTACAAGTTTCCTGTCAGTCACGTGTGACATGGACTTGGTCTCGTCCCCTTTGAGTCATTTTCTTCCTAATTGACTCCAATTTGCGAATTTTCCATCCCTCCTGTGCCGCTCCATATTTAAGCGCCAGTCCCAGTCCCAGTCCCTTCTCTCGACGTCCAACCTCTCTGTCGCCACCGTCGTGTCCCGTCTGTTCTCTCTTGCCCACCTCCACCGTTGTCCCCATGTTCGAGGAGATCTGCCTCACATGCTCCAGACAGCTCCCTGATGACAGGTGGGTACCGTCCCGAACGTCCCGTTCATCCCTCACATGCAAGACAGTCGCGCATACTGCAGTGACGAGTGCGAGGCCCTCGACGTTCACAATTCCCCCTCGATCTCCTCCGCCAGTAGTGCCCTCTCCTCTCCCCACATCGACCATACCTCTGGTGGCGAAGTGCCCGCCCTCATGCCTTCCGCCCTTGGCAGTGCCCTGAGCAACTTCCGGAAACGCGACAGATACTCAACTTCGTCCTCCTCCTCTTCTGTCTCCTGGTCCGTCTTCACAGACGTCGAAGACGACGAACCTGTCGTCGGAATCGATGACCATTCCGGCTACGAAGGTGATGGTGCCGACAGCGGCGTCGACGCCTCTATCCGTTCCATTAGCTCCCACCACTCCGTAAAACCGTCTAGCCTAATGTACACCCGTCGTCCATCCGCGACCAACCACCACTCTATGATCCCCCTCCTCCACCGGCGTACTTCCTCTACTTCCTCTTTGGGTCGTATTCCTTCTCCCGCAGACGACGAGCTCGATTTCACTCATGAAGCTCCTGATGGCCGTCATGAATCGTCTATATCCGCTCGAGAGTCAGAGAAGGACAAATCCACCGTCACGTCCAAGACCAAAAAGAGTCGCAACCGTGCGAGTCTGCCAGCGTACTTTTCGCTTCTCCAGATAAGCTCTCCGCAACGATCGCAGGCCCTTCCTCCATCGGGAAATACCATTAGCCATAACTCACGGCCATCCCCTCCGACCCCAAAATTGGCTTCATTGCTTACCGTGTCTGGTCTGCGCTCCACGCTAGAATCAACGCCGCGCGGTCGACGTCGCGAACCAAAACCATTGCAATATCCCGACTCTCGATCTCGTTCACGAACACGCCAGGGTACTATCGCACCAGAGCCCCGCGGGTGCACTGACGGCCGAGGTAGTGTAGAGCAAGTATTTGATTGGTCCTGTGCTCCCTTGTCCAGGGGTCGCCCGACTGCCCGGCGTAACAGCTCTCCTCTTCCCAAGATGGTGCTGTGCATGCAGGAGTTTGAAGACCCAGCATTGGTAGCCCCCACCGCCTATAATGAGCGACGTGGGCGTTATCGCACACACGAACTCGGGGGTCGAGGTTCGTCGCGAGATGCACCTGGTTTCGGGAATGGGCGCAGCGGCCTGAGAGAACGCGAGCGTACTGCAGGGCGTCCGTAGCATTCTGTCGCCTGTTGTGCGGTGATGCACCATCTCTTCCAACTCGTCTTGACAACAGCACACAAAAATCGACCACGCCCTGGGAAACGAAACGAACCGCAGGCTGCGCCTATGAACACATTTCACTCGTTCTCATCATTTGTGCATCGCCATCAAAAACACCAGCATTCTCCCTTCTATTCCATTCTACGTACTATATCTATATCTCGGAACCCAAGTATTGGCTCAAGAAAACGTACTATGGAACCCATACCA
Organism: Pulveroboletus aff. viridisquamosus; assembly: GCA_038088935.1. Taxonomy (NCBI): domain Eukaryota; kingdom Fungi; phylum Basidiomycota; class Agaricomycetes; order Boletales; family Boletaceae; genus Pulveroboletus; species Pulveroboletus aff. viridisquamosus. The sequence continues at coordinate 17,504 of JBBPJW010000748.1, forward strand.
ACATTGGCCATTTTGCCGTTTGCAATGCATTTGTTATTTATCACCGTCACAGTCAAGACCCTACCAGTCTCGTTGCATGGAGCATTCCCATGAAGCATCATTTACTGTCGTTACCGGGGGCGCGTTTCTTCTCTGCCTTATCTTTTCACTCGCAAGGATGGGATAATTGAATGTATGTGAATAGTCCACTGCGCAACGTTGGCCTGCATTGTCCGTTTGTACGTGCGATTCGGCGAAAATAGCGCCCGTAGAGAAGGCGATAAGACTCGCCGTGCTGTTTCGGTTTCACGCTCGGAGGGGTCATGTAAAGATATTGCCGCGTTGCCGAGCGTGTGACCCCCCTCACAGGTGGAACGGGAGGGGGGGTCACTTTCCATTCTTAATTAGTGGTGAGCAGGCCTCACAGCCCGAGTCCGTCAACGAGACCCAAGACCATTTGCCATTCCTTCCCTGTCGCTGACCTTCATTGTCCAGCAGGAACGCCGTAGATCTACGCTTGCAACGCTGGAGGCGCTGCATGTCAATCCAAACAACACAACAGCCAACTAGTCACCATTGATCCAATCACCCGGCTGGACTTTGCCCAGGACACTCGTCCTACACGCCAGGATCCCCCCCCAAGGCTGGAACCCACTACGGAACCAAGCCAGTTTACCACCACCTCATCTTCGTCAAGGCAGTCCATCCTCCAACCACAGCCACCCACTCTAGTCCCCTCCACACGTCCCCGTGCCCTTGTAGAGGACTCGGACGGTGACGCACCTCCTGCCCCTCCGTCAGGTGCGCTTTTCAACTTGCTCGTCGCCCCTCTGTCATCCGCTCGTGTCACGTTCTTACGATCGGCCTCATGCGCTCTCTGTTCACAGATTCAGCAAGGGCCTGCAAGAGACAGCGAACAGTCAACCAAACCACCGACGCTTTCGGCCCGGCCCCCCTCCCCATCACTGACCGCACATCCCGCCCACACGGTTTTCCCACAGACAAGATGTACTTTCCACGCTCAGACAGTGCGTCTCCCTCCCTGCCATCCACCAACCTCACCTCGGAGGCTGGCCCATCTTCTATCACATTGGACAAAGCGAATCGCTCTAATGGCATCAACACCGTCAATGGGTTCAAGCCCAACGGATCTTCATTGAGCAATGGTGTCTCCAAACATAGTTCTGTAGCGCGCGTGTCACTCGCAGGCACCACGTTGTATGACGATCCATTTGTGGATAGGGAAGAATTCGTCAGATTGGTCATTCAGAGTCTACGAGACGTGGGCTACACGTGAGTCGTCACCCCCCCTTCCCCCCCTCCCCTTCGTTTTCGTGTACCCTCCTGACCGTGCTGAACGTGGTCGCCGCAGTGAATCAGCCGCCACCCTCGAAGCTGAGTCGGGCTACTCCTTGGAGGCCCCAGAGGTCTCCGAATTCCGACAGCACATCCTCAACGCTAACTGGGTGAACGCCGAGTCACTGCTTTCGCACCTAACTATGACAGACGAGGAGGCGTCCTGGGTGCGATCGACATGAGTTCTTCAGACAACTCAATGATTCTGACACCGTCCTTCCTTAGGAGGCCCATTTCCTTATCGGGAGACAAAAGTACCTCGAGCTTTTGGAGGCCCGAAAAACGACGGCTGCGTTACAGGTCCTGCGCAATGAATTAGCTCCCCTAAGCGCAAATCCAGAGCAATTGCACGCTTTATCGAGGTAGGCCTCAAAGATGACCCAGGGTGACCTGTCACACGCTTATTGTTTTGGTGATAGCCTCATCATGTGTTCCGATCCTGAGGACTTGCGCCGGCGTGCGTCGTGGGACGGAGCATTCGGGACGTCTCGACAATCATTGCTCTCCGAGCTGCAGCGTAAGCTTTTATGTCCCGTGTCCAACGTGATGTCAAAGAATTTTTGTCCCAGACTTTATACCCTCTGCGACAATGATCCCCTCCAGGCGACTTGCGACTCTGCTGACACAATCAAGACACTATCAAAGAGAACACTGCCTATATCACAATGCGCCAATGAACACGACTTCTTTCTCGCTGTTCTCTGATCACCATTGTGACAGAGAGGATTTCCCTTGCGTAACAACCACTGTTCTCGATGTACACACGGACGAGGTGTGGAATGTGGCCTGGAGTCATGATGGCTTGCGCCTGGCTAGCGCAAGCAAAGACAAGACGGCCATAATTTGGCGAATCGGGGCAAGTGTTTCATTGTCCGAGGAGGTTCAACGTTGACCCAACCCCCGTCCAGTCGGATACTGAGCCCTCTTCTCGTGAATGCATAGTCGAGTTTACCCTCCGGGATCACCCCTTCCCTGTCGGCGCATTGGCGTGGTCACTTGATGACACAGTCCTAGCCACCTCTGCGGACCAGTTGATCTTACTTTGGGATACCAAGGTAATGATCATTTCTATTGTCATCTGAGGAGTGACGATACTAAATCGTACTAGACTGGAAAGTGCATCCACACTCTCGATTCTCATTCAGAGACTGTGTCAGCGCTCGTGTGGTTGCCAGATGGTTCGGGCTTCATGTCAGCAAGTCTGGACCGCAAAATATTTTCCTGGGTATGTGCTATCCTCCAGAGCGTGTCTCAGTACGTCTTACCTCTCTTACAGGATATGGCTGGGAAACTTCGGGACGAATGGTCTGGTGTGCCCATTCGTGTTACTGATATGGCTGTTACTCCGGACATGACGCGGCTTGTCACGGTTGGGATGGACTATGTTGCAGTACTGCCCACAACAGCGGATGCCAGTCGTGGTGTCAGTCGAGAACCCACACCATCTCTGACAAACAATGGCAATGGCGCTATAGTCAATGGAGGCCGACAGTCGGAAAACCGGATGATCATATATGACCTAAGGAGCAAGGCCATCGAGCTGTAAGCATCGCGTCCTGTCAAATTCAGCTGACCGAGAAGTGGCTCCCCAGGTCGCTCCCCATGGATGGTGAACTCACGAGCGTGAAGATATCTGAAGACTCCCAGTTCGCACTAATCAACCACGCGCCAGACGTAGGGAACGTTCAGCTCTGGCTCCTTATGGATTACTGATCGGAGATATGACAGGAGGTACATCTGTGGGATCTGAATGAGGGTCGACTTACGCGCAAGTTTACTGGGCAACACCAGGGCCACCACGTCATTCGGAGTTGCTTTGGAGGCGTTGATGGTAACTTTGTGGTCAGTGGGAGTGAAGGTTAGTGTCGACGTCGTTGTCCCAGATTTTTTTCACATCTAGTTGTCTTAGACCGTAATGTTTATGTTTGGCACCGGGATACCGGTGTGCTTCTTGAGATTCTCCCGGGACACGGAGTGGGGAGCGTCAATTCAGTCGCATGGAATCCGCGGAACGAACGGATGTTTGCATCTTGTTCGGACGACTTTACGATTCGGATATGGGAACCGTTGCCCCAGTACGCCAGTGGTGTGTTGTCGTCTTCCAGTGGCGTTGGAAGAAATGGAAAGGGCAAGGGCAAAATCCAGTCCTAGATCGTCCGTGTGGTGGGGTATTGCAGATCGTGCTAATCACCGTTCATTTTGCATGGACAATCGGCATAAGCTAACATTCAACTCATCTTGCTTTTTCAATCTGGCCTAGTTTCGCACATTGATCGAACATTGTTCGTGATCTTTTCTCCAACCTCAATCAATGTCATGACATGTTTAGCATAGTATAGATAGTTACAATATCACTCCTAGCAGGACGTAGGGCAACTTTGAGCATCTCAAAAAGCAACAGCACGTGACCTCGACGCGAGTGAGCGCGACCAGCGTCTTATCGTCGTTTAGTGTGCAATAAGCAGCATCCCTCCGCTGATGAGTCCTACTGTGTGGTTTGCAATAGCGTTTGCTTTGCCCACTCTAGCTCGTGAGTCTGCTTGGAACGGCAAAGCACCGCCGGGTTCAGATAAACCTCACGTCTTCCTGCCATATTACGTCCCTCCTGGTGCTAAAAGTTATGACTCGTCGTCCCCGCTGATGCAGTATCAGGGTCTATGGAAACATTCTTATTCTAGCTCGTACGTCAAAGGCACATCTCGTTGGACCGACGATCCTGGCGCCCGAGTATCCCTTTCATTCGTCGGAACTGGCATCGAGTGGTTTGGATCTCAAGACAGGACGCACAGCATTGCCATAGTCTCTATAGACGGCCAGAAGGTGGACGCCATCGACGCTTGGAGCGATGTCCCGCGCACTCAGCAACGACTGTTCTGGAAGTACGATCTTCCGTATGGTAAACACGTCATAGAAATCGAGCACACTGGCAGGGGGGCAGAGGGCGTGGCTAGCCCAATCACAGACATCGACGCCGTGATCGTAACGAAAGGTCAGGACTATAGTAACACTCTTTCTGCTCCAACTGGACAAGTCGGCAACGCCAATGATCTCGGTGGGAGCCCGGACAGGTGGTCTTTGGTGCAACGCGGTTCTACTGGCATTTCTGCCATGCAACTGTCCGTCATATCCC
>JBBPJW010000749.1:0-21963 GCA_038088935.1 Pulveroboletus aff. viridisquamosus
TCTAGATCATAAGATCAGATATCATTGGAGGGATCTGGATCTCATCTTGAGATCTGCCACATCATGTGACCAATACCTTATGCAAGGGAATACTCTGAATATAGGACTTAGCCTTAGCCTAGGGTTTGCCTTATCAGGCAACTCGTTCGCATGATCACGTGCAACTGATCACATGACCAGCGCATCTCATGCTCTACAGTTCCCACGGTCACGTGAGACTGTCGTGTTAGGCTTGAGCCGTAACATAAAGTCCTAGCTCGATCTTCGGGCTGCCCCTAGTGGGGTCCCCCTTAGCTCTCACCCACTGGCTGGCACAGTTTATACACAAGGCCTCAAAGTACTTATCCTTTCCCTCTGCCTAGTTTGAGGCCACTAGCACAAAAGCCTTATAGAAGATCTAGAGGAAAGTTCAGAGACCATTGGCATTCCCCAAGGAGTAGAGTTCAGAGCATGGGAAGTTTCCCACAACAGTTTTAGCTCAGCTAGATAAGTTGGAGATAATAACAAATGATCTATTTGAAAATGGATGGAATACTAAGGAATTCCAAAGAGCCAGGCAATAATTAATTGGTGCAAAAGAAGCAGACCATGAGTAATGGTCACTGAGTTAATGGAAAGCCTGGAATATAACAAGAGAGCTTAGTAAGTAAGAAGTTTAAAGTTAAAACAAGAGTGATCAAGGAAAAAAAGTACTGTAATTATAACAGGTATCATCTTCAATGCATCTCCAAACTCTCCATATCCTCCCTGCCTTCTATTCATGCAGGATCTAGGATATTGACAAGCTACTTCAGCAGTCAGTTTTCTTTTCTTTTCTTTCATACCACCTTTCTTTCTAGCCACTTTCTTTTTTTTCCATTTTTTAGCTTACTCTTCTCTTCTTTTTCTTTATCCACCTATGCCTCTATTTAATCCATTCACCAGCTGCTCTAGTAGCCAGTTCTGCCTTACCATCTCCTGTACCACTCTCCTCCCCACTTTCTGAATTGCTGCCATCAACAGGTAATAGTCCTCTGCCACCTCCTTGGTATCTTTTTCTATTCCCTCTGAGCATGCCCTCTTTTCAGGTGACTTCTTCTCCATATTTCTCTGTCTCTGCTTCCATACCAGCTTCTCCTTCTCTGAATGCTCATATCTTGCCATTGCCTCTTGGCAGGCAAGACACAAGATGAATTTCCTCATATCTATCTCATACTCCTGGTCCCCCTTTTCACACCTCTGACATGCTGGGACCTTCTTTACCCACCACTTCCCCTTGTTATTGCTAGGCCCTACTTAAGCCTGCACTTGTATTACCTAATATCTTTGAATTAACAAACCACCAAAAATAAAGAAGTATTATTACTCACCTTGTTCTGGGCAGCTTTCTCTGCCACCTGCTATGCCCTCACTGCCTCTTCAGCCATCTTCCATGCAGCCTCTTCCACTGCCCTTCATATCTCTTTCACCCTCTTCTGTTTCTTCTCCTTCTTTTCTTTTCATTATCTCTTGCACTTGGTGTGCTTGACATCACTCAATGCCTTATTTTCATTCTTGTACTCCACAAGGCAGTTCTTGGGTCATGTTGCAATGTCCTTGAGCTTGAACATGTTGTAGTGAAAAAAAAAAGAGTTATTATTGAGGCAACTGTTTTTATTAGTGGTGCAAACTGAAAACTCCAATTATTTACCCTGTTATTATACTACATGAGGTCATATGCTGGTTATATCCACACTAAACAAGACCATGTACTAGTAATCTCCATGTCACATGCTAATGGCCTTCAGAGATTCAGGCCTAAGAGAAAGATACTATTATATTTCATAATTCAGATCCAATTCCAGCCCAGTTTATGCTTGATACTCATACTCTAGTGCTTACCAGCAAGCTATTCTAGCTCCCTGATTCTCCTCCATGCAACTTCAACCCTCCATTACCACTCCATCCCACTCCAGTTACACTTGCACTTCTTTCTCCCAGTTATTAGTACAAGCTTCTCTAACTCTCTGTTTTCTTTCTAATTCAACTCTGACTCTAGTCTGTTTCTGTTCTTATTTACTTAGTATATCTTAGTTCTTGCTTTGTTTCTCCTGAACTGCTCCATCACAACTCTGTACTTCATTTTGCTCTTACTTCCTGTTCCTGTTCCTTGTTTTCTCTTGTCTCTTCCTGCCATCTTTTAGTTTCATCTAACATAACTTGATGCTGTTATCTCTGACATCTTTATTCATTTTTGCTCCTTCAAAGTTATAAGTACTGTACCTCTATGTGTAGTACCTTAGTTTGAATATCAACAAAAACACCCCATTCTGACTTTTTCCTCACTCTGATCAAGCTCCCCAGCTTATCTTCTGACTCTCTATGTTACTCTGGAGTATCTCCAGATTTTAATGATATTCCTAAGGAAAATCTTCAGGACCTACTCTTACTATAACTAGGCTTGATGCTTCTTGTCTTGCCTGTCCCTTGTATTTGAAGCGGGAGCCTTCTTGCCCTACCTTGATACTCGAGTCTTCCTTGGTGGACGCTCCTGGAACCTTGAACTGGTGTAGCTTTTGTACTAGTGGCTACTAACTAGGCAACCTTGGGATGAGACCCTGAACTCCTGTATAAATCTAGGAGCTAGACAGCAGATAAGAGCTCAGGTGGATTCCCTTCTTGGGAATGGACTAGAGATCAGACTGTGGATCTAGCAGAAAGGTCAAGAGAGCAAGACTGGGGAAACCCCAGCTTGCACTCCCTGCCTTATATATTACCAGTGGCCATGCATGGACCATGTATAGGGAGCCTACCCTAGACTATGCTATCTATGGTCACCAATAGCATAAGGTGCTTGTACCTCTAATAGATATATGAAGAATGCATGGATTGTGAGGTAGGAGTGAGACAATGGCCTTATGGATCAGGTGTGGGGAATGGAAGAGAATACCTGAGGGTTCTATGAAAGTGTGTGGTTACCATAAGGCTGAGGAGATCCATCTGGATCTCTGCCATAGATCAGATCCTAATCTCCATTGGAGATATCATCGGATAGATCCAGATCTCATCTAGAGATCTGCCACATTATGTGATCCGACCTGGTATAAAGGAATACTCTGAATATATGGACTCTGACCTTAGCCTAGGGTTTGCCTTATGAGGCAACTCGTTCACACAATCATGTGCTACTGATCACATGACCAGAGCATCACATGCTCAACAGACTCTCACGGTCACATGAGACTGTCATGTTAGGCTGAAGCCATAACACTACCCCGCTTTTAGAATAAGAGCTTTGAGTGAGCCTCTAACTCTGAAGAATGCCCATCATTGGCAGTGGTCTTTGTCCTGAATAAATAACTCTGAGAAAGGGGAAACTCTGAAGTAAAATGAAAAATGCCACTGAAGTAGCCTCTGAAAAACTCAAAAAATTTGCCTTGCTTGATTGTTCATTCCTTTGTGCCTTGGAACTTCCGTTCCCTTTAGGATATCCTCTACCCCACTTTTAGAGTGAGGCGTTCTGACAAACCAAGTTGGGATGGAGGGAAGCCAAGACTGTCCAGAAAAAAAAACGATCCTTTTAGCCCAATTGGGCAGTGAAGGACTTAATTTTATCAATGCAACCACGACATTGTCTTGCATCATGGAGAGAGGAATGGAGGTGGTTGGCACATCTGGCCTAAAGAATTATCATCTGGAAATTCACATCCTTGACTTTGTTAACAAGGGCAAATAAATCCAGAACTTCTTGGGAAGATGGAGGCCCAGGGTGAAGGGGTAAACTCTGAGAGGGAGGTGAAACTGACCACAAAGGCTTTGTGAAGCCTGCCCTAGAAACTTCTTTTTCTTCCTCAAAACTTTCATTGCTAACACCAATGACAGTGGCAACTATCCTCTGAAGACAGTCATGGCAATAAATTGCCACTCTTTGGTCCAGTGTGGGGTGCTGGACACATCTCCTTGAGAAGATGTATTCTCAGATACTGCTATTGTATGCAGTTTCCAAGAAACTGTCAACTTCCTCTTGACTGTAGTCTTCAATTTGAGGCATTTGAGGAGACTCTGAAATTTTGTCTTCTACTGGCAAAACTGAATATTCTTCTTTGGAAGAGTCTGGCAGTGGAACTCTACTTTCTCTGATGAAGTCCTCATCATTTTCCACCTTGCAAATGTGCATGGCCTTGAACATGGCCTCGTTGAACTCTGACTGAGAGAATATTGGCCTTTCTAGTGATATACCCATCTTAGGAAGCATTGAGGTAGAGTAGATCATGTTGCCTACAATTTGTAGGGACCTCGGAAGGACTATTGTTGAAACCTCAGGTGAGAAATCCATATCTGGGATAGAGGCCCAGTCCTGGTACTCTTCTTCTTTAACTTCTGTTTCTATTTCGGAGTTAGAGTCCTGCATGGTAATAAATTTCTTTGGTCATACAGGTGACTGCAAATCCTCAAGACTCTTGTCTTCTTCCTTATCCTGAATTGATTCTCCCTATGGTAAAGAGATCTTATTCTCTGACTTGACTTCTGAGCCTTTTAACAACTTGCTTAGGTCTTCGATAGTTTGTGAACTTCTTGGTTCTTCCTTGTGCTTGGACTCGAGACTTTCTTGCTGGACTAACTTGTCACTTACGACCCTGCTTTTAGTGTGATTGTCCTCTTTTGAGGAGAAATACTCTTCCTCATCATCTTGTGATCTATCCTTTTCGTCCTGCTCAAAAATGTCCTCATCCTTGAGTGACTCTGAAATAATTGTTTCAACCTCTGCTGAAAGGAGAGGCAAACTCTTTTCTTGTGTGGGTGAGAAGGGAATATCTTCCCTGAAGTCCTGCAATGACTCTTCTTGTTTTGAACCTTTCTTATGGTCTGGTAGTCCTGAATTACTCCAGACTGGGCTGTACTCAAAAGGCTTGTACAATGATTGAATTTCTTCGAAAGTTGTCCTTGTGATTTCTACCATGCTGCTGTCCCAAGCCGTGGCAGGCTCTATCTCTGAAATTTGGGGTGAACTGAGTGAAGTGGGAGACTACCCGCCCTAACTCAAGTCTCGTGTCTTCCTTGGTGAACGCCTTCCTATCTGCTGAGGCTTTTGGCTAGTGGCCCCTAACTAGGCTGAGTAGTGAAAGCATAAGATGGTCCTGTATAAAGCTAGGAGCTCAGCAACCAAATGAGCCAGCCTTAGGAGAGCTAAGGAGGATCCCCCCCTTGGGGACAGCCCTCAGATCCTAAGTGTCCCTTGTGTAAACCCTGTAAGAGTCAAGAGGACAAGACTGGAGAATACCCAGCTTGTGCCCCCTGCCTTATGTATTGTAGCAGTCTGTGCACAGACCAAGTACAGGAGGCCTATTCTAATGTTAGCTATCTATGTGAACCAATAGCCTAAGTAGCTCTGTGGACCCTGGGATATAAATAGAGAAGGCATGCATGGATCGTAAGGTAGGAGTGAGGCAATGGCCTCACAGATAAGGGGTGGTAAGGGGGAGGCTGCCACACCATGAGGATGTGGGGGAATGAAAGGTGCACTGCCCTGGTTCTATGAATGCAGCATGGCCATCATAAGGCCAAGGAGATCCATCTGGATCTCTGCCACAGATGCAGATCCTAATCTCCATTAGAGATATCATTGGGAACTGATCTAAGATCTCATCGAGATCCAGCCACATTACATAACCTTGCAAGTGCCGGGAACTCTGAATAGGACTACTAACCTTAGCCTAGGGCTTGACCTTATAAGGCAGCTCATTCACACGATCACATGCTCTTGATCACATGACCCACATCACATGCTTTCTGAGTCTCTTACAATCACATGTGACCATGTGTTAGGCTGGAGCCATAACACTGAGGGGTGAGAAGATTTCCTCAATTCGACTCTGAACAACTGGAACTTTTCGGTCTTCGCTGATAGGAGTTTCCACAACCAGTGGCTCCATCTTCTTGGCCTTGAGCTACTTCCTTATTTTCTTTCCTTCTTTCTTGTGTAGCACAATGACCTCGGGGGATATCTTGTCTGGAAGTGAAAACTTCTTTAACTCTAAGGGACCTTGGACTTCTGCTTCTACTCACAGTGCTGCTTCATGTGCTTCCTGGGCAGCTGCTTTCATCTGCATCAGCCTTTCTGACCCTAAACTCTGAATACCTTTGCCCTTCTTGGACCTCATGTCTACTCGGGGAGCTGAGCTCAACCCTTTCGTCTGCAGTACCTTAGGTGCAGGCAACTCTGAAAGAATTTCCTTTAACTGCAAATTTCTCTCTAGACTTGTAACTTGCTCCTTTAGCTGAGCAACCTCTTCCTTTGTCCTCATTAAGGATCTGAGGAGCTCATCAATGAGCTTGTCATCCTTTGTTCCTGCTGCAAAGGAAACATTCTTCTTCTCTGGTTGGGAAACCAAAGGCCTTGGTGTCGACTTCAAAATTGACCTCATATCTCTGACTCCTTTTGATTGGGTCTGAGGCTGAGGGATAACAGCCTGTAATTTTGACTGCTGCATAGCTGCAGACTGACGTTCTCTGTACAGTTTTGCTGGTGCCCTCTGGCAGCTATCTCCTTTGTAACCCTTGCGTCTGCATGCATAGCACCAAACTTCCTTTGGACAATCTTTGGCAAAATGTCCATTTGCCCCACAGTTGTAGCAACTAGGGCACTGCACTGGGAGATGGCCAACTTGTTGGCAAACCTTGCAAACTATGATCTCTGGCCCTGAATGGGCTGACTCTGAGGTGACACTCATCCTTGTACTTGTAGGTCTTGTAACCTTTGGTGATGCAGGGTTGACTGCTGGGCTGGATGAACCTAAACTCTTTTCTACTTTCCTAGAATTTGTGTCTTGGGCTTTTGATATAGCAGTTGTGCTAACTGCTGTCTTGGCTTTTGATGATGCAGATGCACTAACTGCCTGGCTTGTCCTTGGTACCTGAACTCTGATAGAACTCTGACTCTGAATAGAGCCCTGAACCTTGGACTTCTCTGATGCTTTGACAGATGTGTTAACTGTCTGAGGGGACTTTAGCGACTGCATCTGGGGTGAAGTTCTCTGTGCAGTTTGCACCTTTGTCCTATCCTCTGTCCTCTGAGAACCTTTTGATGGTGGAGGTTTAACCACCAATGCAAATGAGAAGGGGAGGGGGAGAACCATCAGCACCTTCTCTGCCTCTGACCTATTCTGTGCAGGAAGTGCCTTGCCAAAGCTGACTCAGCAGCTAGGCCTCTGAATACCTCCATAAACTGGGAGGGGAATTGTTGTGGAAAAGGGAATTGTCTGCAATATCTCTGATTTCTCTGAAATTAAAACTCTGATATTCCTGGTGTCCTTTCCTTGGTGTTCCTCATCATTGTACGACCTAGTATCCTCTGAAAAACCTATTGCAAGATCTTCTTGCTTTCTCATCTCATAGATCTAGATGTTCCTCGCCTCTTGGGGCCCTGTGTGTTTTCTTGCCTCTGTTGGGCCTAAAAGTTAAACCTAAAATCTGCGAGCATGGACCAAGTTAATAGTCTTGCTCTAGTGAAGCGGGAGCCTTCCCACCCTGCCTTGATACTCGAGTCTTCCTTGGTGGATGCTCCTGGAACTTCAAACTGATGTAGCTTTTGTACTAGTGGCTACTAACTAGGCAACCTTGGGATGAGACCCTGGACTCCTGTATAAACCTAGGAGCTAGACAGCAGATGAGAGCTCAGGTGGATTCCCTTCTTGGGAATGGACTAGAGATCAGACTGTGGATCTAGCGGAAAGGTCAAAAGAGCAAGACTGGGGTCCCTGCCTTATATATTACCAGTGGCTGTGCATGAACCACGTATAGGGAGCCTACCCTAGACTATGCTATCTATGGTCACCAATAGCATAAGATGCTTGTACCTCTAATAGATATATGAAGAATGCATGGATTGTAAGGTAGGAGTGAGATAATGGCCTCATGGATCAGGTGTGGGGAATGGAAGAGAATACCTGAGGGTTCTATGAAAGTGTGTGGTTACCATAAGGCTGAGGAGATCCATCTGGATCTCTGCCATAGATCAGATCCTAATCTCCATTGGAGATATCATCGGATAGATCCAGATCTCATCTAGAAATCTGCCACATCATGTGATCTGACCTGATATAAAGAAATACTCTGAATATATGGACTCTGACCTTAGCCTAGGGTTTGCCTTATGAGGCAACTTGTTCACACAATCATGTGCTACTGATCACATGACCAGAGCATCACATGCTCAACAGACTCTCATGGTCACGTGAGACCATTGTGTTAGGCTGGAGCCATAACAGTATTGAACCATGAGACCACTCTCTTCTCCATCTCTGACCTTTCAGTAAATCAGAACACTGAGTTGTGCAAGGACACACCATATAAAATAAAGCTAAGTCCTATTTGATCAAGAAAAACTCCTTCTGATTCTTTTCTGAAAAACCTCCAGAGCTACATCTTTCTCCATGTTTGAGCCCCACTAGTGTGCTTGAAACTGAAGTTTGTTCCTGGAGTTTCCCCCCCTCCAAAACTCTGAGCTTAATAGTATATTTAAAACAAGAAGTTCCAACTCTATCAAGGATTTACTGGTTTTAACACCAAGATATATTACAACTCAGTGTTGCAAACCATGCAATGACCACTTTCACTTTCATGTGGTTGTGGGAATCCCAACCCTTATCAGGCTAAACCCTAACTTAGGATCTGGCATATTCCTACAAGTACTTCTAAGGTTAGTGGCCATAAGGCACATCTAGGGATCTTCCCTGGATCTTCCCCTGATCTCCCTGATCATGGATCTCATCTATCTCATCGGATCTGACGGATCTAGAGATGAATCTCATCTGTGGCAGAGATCTCCATCCTCATTGTGTCCACGCCTCTTCTCTTCCATTCCCCCACATCTTATGAGAGGCCCTTTGCCTCATTTCTTCTATCCACCCCATGCACTTACCTTATGGCCTACATGAGTATGCCTCTTATGCTACTGGCTGGCTTACTATACATCTTTAGGGTAGACACAGATGTACATGGTCCGTGCACATCTTAGAGTAGTATATAAAGGCTGAGCTCAAGGTGCTAAAGTCCTCAGACTTTATCACTTGACAGCATAGGCAGTTTTAGGCTTTACAGAAAGCTCTTTTCAGGAAACCAGGCCCTTCAAGGAAGGCATAGGTCTTAGGAAGCTCGAGCTCATGTCTCATCCGAGTCCTCTTCGTCCTCACTCTTTCAGGATTATCCTCAGTTGCTCTTCATCTGAGCCACCACTAGGATTTCTCCAGTGTTCCTCCTCTTCCCTTATCGTCTAGGTGTAGCCTCTGGTTTCCAGAGTCGTAACACTCAGTCCAGAAGACTCATTTAGCTAACATTCATTAATTCATAAGATATGATGTGAAATATGGAGATTACTGCTTGTGCTTCAGACATTTGCTTACCATTTTATCTTTGTTCAAAGCTAATCAGAACTTCCAGTATTGAAGCAAAACTCAGATGGCCCTTGTATGGCCCTTGCTCTGGCTAGTACAGTGATAAAAATTATTCTTACAACTAATGACATATTTACTTATTGTTAAGCAGGTTTGTTGCATCCTCATGCTGGTTACTCAGAAGCATATCACCTTTAATGAAACTAAGTCAAACTTTGGCAAAATGTGGAATCCTGTTGTCAACATGGGTATCCAGTATAAGTTTAATAAAGCTATCTGGGGGGATCAAATTCAGCACTACCTGTATCCTCTCAAAACACTTTTAAATAAAGATTTCAAGCTTATTCTCAAGAAAGTCATGAAATATGTGAAGAAGGGCACAGCAGCATTTGTGTCAATGCCAGATAAAGGCACTAATTTCAAGGATCTCTTGGACTTTCATTGGTGGTATGCATTTTCTCCTTGCCTTCATCTCTCAATAATCAGGCTTTTTACAATAGTAAGCACTCTATTTTCTCATTACCCTTGTATTTATGATTCCTCTGTATCTACAACTATAATCATATTATACTTTTTGATGTTCTGATAGTCCTGCTCATTGTTGTTATCATTGAGCAACTCAGCACAGTGAATGGACTTGAAACAGAAGTTTGGTAGCACACTCGGCTTGTAAGCGAGCCTTAGCGACGTGATAGCTTACGGTTCTCTTGCTGTTGGTATGACAGCAATCTACCGCTTATGTGACATATGCATATGTATTCGCTTGGGTGACAATACCACTGTCTAATTTTCTTAACTGGCTATTTTGGCTTGCTGTGCTTAGCACTGAGCGACGAGCCACGATGAGACAGATAAGCTCAGATAAGTCTACATAAGCTCAAAATAGACCCTTGTAATTTTCCCGATGTGTATTTCAGGGACGTCTTCTAGTTTTTATGCGAGCAACCAAACCAAAACCATTGTGACGCGTCACCATTAGCAACGCAACTGGCACTGCATTACGCGTAATAGTTGCATCCATACAGAAAGGTACAGTATAATTCTTCCGAATCACTAAGCCTCAAAGTGACAAACTTCCTCTATGTTTTGCGGTTTCATGTCCCCTGCATACTACCGCATTCACGGTGGCGTGGGCACGCACACTTCGCGGGCACCCCCATTAGGTGTCCGACTATTGTACACTGGATGGCCTGGTCTCTGACACCGTTTTCTATACCTTGCGAAGAGCCCGTCTAAGATGGCCGTATAGGATGCATTTTTCATAGGCAAGCATCTATATCGGTCTTCACTCCCTAATGCTTCCCCCTTATCACGACGTGGCTTCGTGTCCACTGTACCCATGACGTAGTTCCAGATTCCCAAGACTCCCCCTGACTACTGGAACTCGTCGTGGCCTACGGCGGGGGACATCAGGACGAGCGGCGGACACAACGAACAGGACCACGCTCTGTTGGGGACTACAACATGCGGGTACAAGGGGTGACTGCCAAACCCTATGGACATGTCGGGACTATATACGTGACCTGTATGCCAATCGTAGTGCGGCAAGTGTGCTCGGGCGTTACAACTGTCTGCACCTCCAGGCTCGCATCAATCTAAATACTGCTCAAATCTTGAGCATACCACCAGCCCGTCACCTGTGCTTGTCACAGTCGGTCCAATGGATGTTTACGTGGCCCTCCGCGTCAGTCGCCTCAAAGAATGATCCTTATGACGGAACACCATCCTACACACTGTCGTCACGCGCCTTCCTACCATATGACCATATGGCAACAAAACCTCTTTTTAGCACTCGTCGTCTTCTCTGAGTCATTCCATGTTGTCCCTGACCAGTCAGTGTCTCCGGCTACTCAGGGCATGTCTCCAGAATCGTAGTGTCTTGATGTATTCACCTTGCGCATATCGGCTCACTCGAGATGATCGTACACAGGTTCGTGGGTCTTGTGGGACGATCTCATACCGCCACCTCACATCGTTCCTGTCCTTGTGTAGCAACCTAGCTGTGGTATTTAATGCCCTGCGATGGGCAGCTAAACTTGCAGCTCATTGGTGCCTTTGCCTTTCTCCTGTTTCGCCGTCATGGTCCTCCTTCACTCTGGCGTGACGGTGTCCTTTGTTCTCCTTTCCCTATTCAGATCGCTCTATGCTGTTCCGCTAGCAGAAAAGATTAAACATCTCAGTTCCCCTGGTCGTGATCTCTTGAAGAGGTCTACGCCAGCTGCCCCTCACTTCGTGGCCTACAATGACAAGTGGCTCAATCCATTGCCCAGTTCGTCAGACCTTAATGTGAGCGAAGAGCACATATTCCCCTTGACTCTCCTGATCGTCCGCAATCAAGGGGTTCAATGTCTTGCAAGTGTTCAACGGGTAATATTTATTGGCATGACTAATGGAGTTTCAGTATCCTCACTTTTCTGATGGCCTCGGGTTCGGCCGACGAGGCACAGAATTGGCAGGAACTGACAGCGAGCCAGCGTTCATCCTATCTGTCAGAGTACAATGCAGCTGGAATCTCACTGATAGTCTCTGCATTTGGGTCGACCGAGACGCCAACCTCCTCTGGGTACGATCCTGTCGACACGGCGAACACCATGGCTAGCTGGGTGACTACATATGGCGTTCAGGGTATTGATGTCGACTATGAGGTACTGCTTAGACTCGTTCTTCGGTGATGTGATCACCACTCATGAGAACGTTTTGGAGTAGGACTTCACTGCATTTAACAGTGGGGGAGGCTCTGCGGAGACGTGGCTCATTAGCTTCACTAAACAGCTTCGCACGAAGCTTCCACAGGGACAGTATATTCTCAGTCATGCTCGTTCGTCCTGTCTCATTGTATTTGGCTCGGTAAGGTCTGACATGTATCTCGCAGCCGTTGCTCCATGGTGAGTCCAATCGCCAAATTGGCGAATGGTCTTAGTTATTAACGGACTAAAACGAACCAAGGTTCTCTCCCTCTATGTGGAGTGGAGGAGGATACCTCGCAGTCGACCAGAGCGTGGGATCTCTAATTGATTGGGTGAGTAAACGTGACTTCACGTTCCGTACGTCGGACTGATCACCCATCAGTACAATGTCCAAGTATGTCCAATCATTCATATCACGGACGATCGTTGACTGATCGATCGAACATCTCAGTTTTACAATCGTGAGTGATCGAGCTAGTGATATAGAAATGAACGTGCTGACACTCGGTCAACAGAAGGAAGCACGGAGTACACCACATGCAGTGGCCTGTTGACGTCATCTTCGTCGACCTGGCCTGAGACTGCGCTGTTTCAGATCTCTGCGAATGGGGTGTCGCTCGATAAACTGGTGATCGGCAAACCAGGGACGTCTTCGGACGCAAGCAATGGATACATGGACCCCCCGACGCTCGCATCGTGTGTGTCCCAAGCTGCCGGCAATGGATGGGGTACGTGCTGAACACTCTTTGATGCGAAATCTGACGGAGGCGAGGTATCAGATGCTGGTGTGATGGTATGGCAGGTACGTCCAGGTTGTGTTGGATTCTCATATTCTCGAGGTGGACATGTGGTGTGCATATGCAGTATCCCGATGCGACAGCGTCATGGATCGCCGCCGTTCGTGGGAACACGTGGCCTATTTCTGCTATTGCGGCGCCGACGACCACAACCACAATAGCCTCACCCACGACTACAACAGCCTCGCTCACGACTTCAGCGGCCTCGCCCACGAGTACTTCGTCGGGTGACTGTTCTGGCATCTCCGCATGGGTTAATAGTGCCACCGTGAGTAGCCACTTTGCCGACCATAGTTATCAAGTGCTTATCGTTTTATATAGTATGTCAGCGGGGACAAGGTCACCTACAAGTGAGTAGGCCATCTAGTGTTGATACGAAAGTAGGATGAATTGATCGGTGTACTGATGCGTCTTGCCACTCCAGTGGTGATCTCTGGACTGCGAACCAGTGGAACCAGAATGAGACGCCGGGAGGTGAGCCACGATTGATTTTTCTTTTATCAGGCTATGGTGGTTCTCACGCATGCATGCACTAAAACACTCAAGGTTCCTCTGGGGCCTGGAACTACGACAGTGCATGCTAGAAGACATCAAACATGGCCCTCGTCGTACTGCGTACGCACGTTGAAAGTCAGGTGTACGATAATCGAATGAAGGAGATGGTGTGCGATGTACGATTAGTGTTGTATTCGCGTCCTTTGATATTATGTTTTGGCCAAACACGACCCCCTGCGGCTTCTACGATGCCGTGATCGGTGTTGGGCTCAGACTAGAGCTGGTTTTTCGACGTCAACCCGACTCTAATCAACTTGGTTTCATTCCACTGTGAGCTCAGGTTCAGTGGTCAGCAAGCTTGCTAACGTGAGGGCTATTGGGGAATGACCATTGTGAGTGACCTCGCATGTGGAACAGAGCCGAACGTTTCATTTCCCAGCACAGCGACAAAATGCTTAACGGCTTTCTGAAACAGCCAAAGCACGAGGCACCTCGTAGAATATAGAATATAGTATTTTCCCTACTTGACCTATCCGGCTCATCTTTCCAGCGCCCATCACGCCCTGACTGGCAGCTCAGTCAACCTAGCAGGTCCTACTTCGGGCCGGAACTCCTCTAGGTTTTGCCCAGACACTCCCTTGGTAGTATTTACCTTCCCACATAACCTCTTGTCTGATGAACACTCCCAGTCAGCCGAGCGCATTGAAGCGTAGGTTATCATCCACATCCGAGGAGGTCGACAAATGGATTCTGACTCGCCATGGGAAGAAAAATCCCCATAATGTGCCATGGGAAGAATAAACAAAAGATCACTTCTGAGCTCACCAGCGTAAGCGTACCCCCCTACCGAGAGACTAGCAACCTCCAGAGTAGCGGCTATAGGCTGTCTTGCTGAGCGCTCGCAATCCAGACTCGGTAGAGCTTGAAGAATTTGTCAAGGAGCACCTTGTTTCTGGTGACGTCGAATGCACAACGTTTAGAGTAGGTACAACGCCACAGGAATGCAGGAGAGAAAGTCGCCAAGCTGAAAGACAGACTGGCCGTTCTCGGCGCAAAGCGTGGGCTATCTGTCCTAGCTTGAGACACTGTTGCCTACTGGCATGATTGTCTTGGAATTCCAATCACCCCGTGGCCAGCGAAGCGGCGGTCCAGTTACAGGCATCATGTATGTGCTATCAAATTGAATAAACCTTCTTTCTTCCATTCCACTTACTTCACATGTGTCATTTCATTCCGTGAAAGCTTGAAAACATTTACATATCTCTTGATTTCCAACCACCATCACCATAAGATCTCTTGCTTCTGCTAAAAAGAATAATATTTTTTTCTATGTTGGATATAGGTTAATTTACCCAC
Organism: Pulveroboletus aff. viridisquamosus; assembly: GCA_038088935.1. NCBI lineage: Eukaryota > Fungi > Basidiomycota > Agaricomycetes > Boletales > Boletaceae > Pulveroboletus > Pulveroboletus aff. viridisquamosus. The sequence goes on from JBBPJW010000749.1 coordinate 14,686, forward strand.
TTCATTGCTACTATCACTGGTGTTCATGTTTCTACCATATCCAGACTATATTGTAAAGTGCACTCTGAGTTCCAGAGTTCATAGAAGGCCATTCATTTAAGCTTTTCCCTGCCAGTATATAGTGACTTCAAAAAGTGTTCCAATATCTAATCTAAATCCAGGCATAAAGCATCCTGCAAATACCCATGGGAATTTTGTTTCACTTTGATGAGATCAAATATAGTACTTACTCTTGGCTACCATTCAACTCTTAGGTCATGTGATTTGGCACAGTGGCTGTGGAGATATAATATGACCATTTGAAAACAAAAACTCCATTGAAACATTTTATGTACTTTTTATCTGAATACTATAATTATGATAAGAATATGATATATTTGATGTTGTTTGGTGATACAAACAAAGACATACATATAAACAATGTGTCTAAGCTTTAAAATATTCTCATGCTTCTTGATTTCATACTCCAACCACCATGTAATTTCTTTCTGCTGATTAAAAAGCCAATATTCTTACTTAGCTTAATGCTGGTCAATCTGGATGCTCTATTGCCACTGATTTCCATGTTGGCCTCTCTAATATATCCAGGCTTCACTTTCAAGAGCATTCAGATTTGAAAAAATTATTTGGTAATTGTCCATTCAAGTTTTCTTCTATTAATATCTGCAATGCTATCCATCTTATTTCTTTCCATTGGGCAGATAATGCTGTTCAGGTCACCAAAGCATTGTTCAACATTTAATCAATCTCTCTGTCCTAATATAGTCTGCCAACACCTGAAAAAGAATGGCATTGTTATAATTGTATTTCTTATATATTTCTAGACTTTTACTCTCTTTATACCATTGGGCAGCTTACTGTACACTACTGTAGGGCAGGGCATACCTTCCTGGTCCATGCTTAAGATGCAATAGTATTAAAGGGGTATAAGTCCAAGCTGGAGTTCTCTAGTCTTGTACACTTGAACCTCTAAGGTTTTCACACATTCTTTGATCCAATACCCTTTTTGCCTAGTTCTCCTGGCCTCTAGTTCAAAGGTTAGGCTTCAGCAGTAGCCTTAGCAGCAGCAGGAGCACACACCAAGGATATAAGTATAGTTGCTCAAGATCTTGCAGTATAACAGACATGAAGACTATTTTCAAGCAAAAATAATTTCTTTTCAGCTAGGTATTACAAAGCTTATTTGGATTTTGCCTATGCACACAAGAATTGGACCATAGAGAACTGGAAGAAGATAATATGGTTTGATGAGATTAAAATCAATTACCTGGGGTCAGATGGGAAGATGTGGATATGGAAAAAGCCAGGAGAAGACCTTAGTAATAGATTGGTGGAAGAAACTATAAAGCATGAAGAAGGTTCTTTGATAATGTGGGAATGTATAACTTGGCAAGGAATTGAATATGCCACCAGGATTAATAATAGAATAGATAAATATTTTTACCTTTAAATTTTAAAGAAAGAACTCCTGCAAATCATGAAGTACTATGACATCAATTCTTCTAATGTTATTTTTTAGCAGAACAATAACTTCAAGCATACCTGCAAAAAGGTCATGAAGTGGCTAGAGGAATAGGGTTTTAGAACCATGGTATGGCCTGCATAGTCTCCAAATTTCAACCTTATTGAATATTTCTGGTGGTACCTCAAGAAAAGACTTGTTGAGTATTGTTATGACTCTGGATACCAGAGGCTACACCTAGATGAAGTGAAGGAGGAGGAACATGAAAGAGAACTCAAAGGGAGACTCCTAAGAGAAGCAACCAAGGAGGGATTGACAAAGGAGGACTTGAAGGAGACTTGTGCCCAAGTGACTAAGGGCCTAATCCTTGAAAGGGTTTGGTATCCAAGGAAGTGCTTAAAGCTAGATACAAAAGTGATAAAGTCTAAGGAGACTTTACCACCAGAACCTGCCCCTTTATATATTGCCTAGGGAGGTGCATGGACCATGTAAGTAAGGCCTACCCTAGAGTACTACTATCTATGTAAACCAATAGCAGTAAGGGAGCACTATTAAATAGGTAAGGAGAGAGCATGGAGCAGATATGAAGGGATGAGGCAGTGGCCTCATGGATAACATGTGTGGAATGGAAGAGAAGGTCAGGGCACAACATGAGGATGGGGATCTCTGCCACAGATGAGATCATATCCCAGGATCCATCAGATCCATGGAGATAGATCAGATCAGAGATTGGGAAGATCCCAGGCAAATCCAGGGAAGATCCTCAGATGTGAACTCATGACCACTGACCATGAAGTACTTGTAGTAAATGGCTAAGCCCTAGGCTAGGGTTATCCTGAAAAGGAGTAGGGTTCCCACGATCATGTGATGTAAAAGTGGTAGTTGTGATAGGTTCACAACAAGTATGAAAAACCCTTTAAAGGAATAAAGAAACTTTAAAATAGAATTGAGATAAAATGGGAGAAAATACCAGTGGAAAAGTGACAGGCATTAATTGAAAGCATGCCTAGAAGGGTCAAAGCAGTTCTTAAAGCAAAGTGTGACTATATCAAGTACTAATTATATTCTAATAATCAAAAGTACATAAAGTATTTCAATAAAGTCTCTGTTTTCAAATGGTCATATCTCTATAGCCACTGGGTCAAATTACATAACATAAGAGCTAAATAATAGTCAAAAGCAAGTACTATATTTGGTCTTATTAGAGTGAAATGAAATTCCCACAGGAGTTTGCAGAGCACTTCATTCCCTGAATTTAGATTAGATGTTGAAATACTTTTTGAGTTACTATACACCATGTTATTCATTTTATTTTCAGTAGAAAATGCTATTTAAATAATCAAAGCTCTCTCCAATATTGTTAACTAACCTTTCTTCATTAGTATAGTTTGCTGATAATTGAAAAAGTCTGGTATAAAAGCTATGGTCAAGTTCAAATGTTTTCTTCTTTCTGCAAAATATTACAAAGTGTTATGGTAGGCCTGGGTAGCAATTAGTGTAGACCTTGAAGAAAAAGGTCCTAGGTCAAGGGTAAAGCTCAACAAGTGTTAATCTAGTGTCAGAAGATGTGGTATAAATATGGCATAATACTATGAGTAAAACACATTTTTCACATTAAACTACTAAAATCAAAAGAGTGCTTGTGCTTATGCTTGTGCTCAACTAATGGATGCTCTTGTGCTTGTGCTAAAGAGGCCTTTTAGCTAGAGGCCAGGGAACTAGGAAAAAGAAATAGTAGAAAGAGCTAGGGACTTTTATAAAGCAAAGCTCAAGTGCACAAGACTGAAAATCCCTAGGCTTGAACTTGGGCCTTATATAGGCTACAGAGGAGTGCACAGACCATGTAGGTTTGGCTTACCCTAAACTATTGTACAGTAAGCCATTCAATAACAGAAAAGAAGCAGGAATATAGAAATATATGAGGTAAAACATAAGGTCACAATAGGATATGATGTTATAGCCTAGACCTATAAAGTATGAAGAAGTGAAGTGTAAAGATATAACATGTGAAGATGTGAAATGAGTGTAGTGATAAGGGTTACTGGGATCATATGATGTGACAATGTAAAGAGTTGGAAGATAAGTGAAAAGATGGAAAAAATAAAAAGAAATAAAAGTGCATTATAATAGTAAGTCTTGCAGTTGGGCAGTGAAGACAAAGCAAGGATGCTGGACTTGCTGAGACAAAGACTTAGGGTTGTCTGCCAACAGGAAGTTGCAAATAGGAATGGATTCACCAGAACACAAGGGTAAAGTGACTTTAAGAAGTATTCCAATGTTTAATCTAGATATAGAGCATAAAGTATTTATTATAGTCTGTACTATTTCCTCTATTATTCTTGTTACCTTTACTATAGTTGTTATGGTCGCAATGACCCGGTTCGGTTACGGTGTCTCCTTAGTGTGTGCTCTTCGGTATCGGTTTCGGTTATACGGCTTTTGTACTAGTGGCCGCAACTAGGCAATCCTTGTGAGTACAAGGCTCAGGCCTAAGGCGATATCTTCTAGGGTTATAGGACCGAGTGAGAGCTACAAGGGGAACCCTAGTCCGGGGTTCAGGCTTGAGATCGCTAGTCAACCAGACAAAGCACGAGAAGGCACAAGAGAGCAAGACTGGAGAGACTCCAGCTTGCACCCTCTGCTTTATATATTGTCAGTACTGGTGCACAGACCAGCTACAGAGGGTCTACCCTAAAGTACTGCTATCTATGTGAACCAATAGCGTAAAGGGCGTTCCTGACTAATGCCTATTAAATAGTGAAGGAGGGAGCATGGAGCGGATATGAAAGGGGTGAGGCAAGGGCCTCGCGGATAAAGGATGGATCAGAAGAGAAGACCACACCATGAGGATGTGGGGGAATGGAAGGGAAGGCACAGATACCGATCTAATGAATAAAGCATGGCAGCCAGGAGGCCGAGGAGATCGCATCGCGATCTCTGCCACAGATCGATCCTAATCTAGATCAACAGATCAGATGTCATCGGTAAGATCTGGATCTCATCTAGAGATCTGCCACATCACATGACTGATACCTTATGCCGGGGAATACTCTGGACTCTGAATAAAGGACTTAACCATAGCCTAGGGTTCTGCTCTGATAGGCAACTCGTTCGCACGATCACGTGCTACTGATCATGTGACCAGCGCATCACATGCTATGAAGCTCTCACGGTCACGTGCTGACCGTCGTGTTAGCTAGGAGCGTAACAATAGTCACTTCATATTGACTTGTGTATAGTAGCTATAATTGGGCATCCAGGTATTCAAGTCTCTTTAGACCTGACCACTTGTGAAAATAGCCTTTTTTAGCTTTGTTATGTATTAATCCAAGGTACCTCCTTTAATAACATGGATTGGTAAGTAATCTATATACATTAATAATAACAAGAGAGCTTTTAGAGACTAGTGGCCCCAAACTAGGCAAAGAGAGAGCAAGTAAGCCAAGACAAGAGGACTCCTGAGAGAAGAACTAGAGCACACAGAAGAATGCACTTAGTAATAGAAGTAATCAAGACTGGGTTGCCTCAGGTCTCTTTCTACTCCTTATATATTGTCAAACTACTATCTGAGAGTGCCAATAGTGGTAAGTGTGCTTTACATGACTAAAAGAAAGCATAAGATAGAGAGTAGGAGTAAGGCAGTGGCCTTATGGATCAAGAAAAATAAAAGAGAAGCCATACCACAAGAATATGGGAGAATAGAAGTGAAGTGCAGGAACAGTAATAATAAAAGCAGCAAGGCAGCCATGAGATCAAGAAGATTCCATCTGGATCTCTATTACAGATTAGATTTTAGTTTAGATTACCAGATTAGATATTATTGATATCAAGATCTAGATCTTATCTTGAGATCTGCCACATTATGAAAATATTACCATTTACAGAGGAATACTCTGATAAAAGAACTAAATTTTTGCCTAGGATTATTCTTGTTTTGGCATGCAAGTTTTATAATCATGTGACAGGATTGTTAGTGTGTGCTGAGCACATAACAAAGGAAAATGTCACAAGTGCTCAAGTCTAAGGACTTGAGACACTCAGACACTCTATTATATCTACAGAATACAAGCCACAACAAGTGACTATAGTAAGATAAAAAATAGTAATAGAAATAACAAGAATAAAGGGAAAATTACTATGGAGTTGGCCAAAAATAGGTTAAAGATTGTGAAAAATGTAATAGCATATCCAATGCCCTGCCAAGTCATGTATCCCCACATTATTGAAGAACCTCCTTCATGCTTTACAGCTTCTTCCATCAATCTATCACTAAGACTTTTTCCTGGCTTTTTTCACACTTAAATCTTTTCATCTGACCCAGGCAATTGATTTTAGTTTTATCTGACCATATTACCTTTTTCCAGTCCTCTATAGTTCAATTCTTATATGCATAGGCAAAGTTTAGACAATCTTTGTAATGTCTAGACAAAAAAAGAAGTTATTTTTGCTTGAAAACAGATTTTATACCATTCTTTTTTAAGTGTTGGCAGACTATATTAGAGTGGAGAGGTTGATTAATAATGGTAGACAGTGCTTTGCTGATCTGAATAGCATTGTGTGCCTGATAAGAGGAAATAAGATAAATAGCATGGTAAATATTGGTAGGGGAAATTTTGAATAAATAACTACTAAAGGATTTTTTCAAGTTTGGGTGCTCTTGGAAGAGAAGCCTAGACATAGTAGAGAGGTCAACATGCAGATCTATGGCAATGGAATATGCAGATTGACCCATATCAAGTTAAGAAAGGATATTAGTTTTTTAATCTATAGAAAGGGATTATATAATGGTTGAAATATGAAATCAAGTAGTGTGAGAACATTTTAAAGCTCAGACATATTGTTTATATTACCAAACAATGCCAAATATATCATAATTATGGAGTTCAGATGAAGAGTACATAAAATATTTCAATAGAGTCTTTGTTTTCAAATGGCCATATTTTTATAGCCATTGGATTATATCACATGACCTAAGAGCCAAATTGTAGCCAGGAGTAGGTAGTATATTTGGTATCACCAAAGTGAAATGAAATTCCCATGGATGTTTGCAGGGCACTTTACATTCTATTATAATGCACTTTTATTTTTCTTTACACCTTTTCACTATTTATACTTTTCTTTGACTCTTCACATTATCACATCATGTGACCCTGGTAAACCTCACCATTTCACTTCTTTACCACTTCACATGTCATAAGTCTGGAATCTTCTAGATTTTAACATTACTGCCTTACTTTGGCCTTATATATTTCTAGGTCCCCACTTCCTTTATGCCATTGGGTAGCTTACTGTACAATAGTTTAGGGTAGGCCAGACTTACATGGTCTGTGCACCATTCTGTAGCATATATAAAGGGTGAAGTCCAAGCCTGGATTATCCCAGTCTTGTACACTTGAGCCTTATGCTTCATACAAGTCTATTAAAATGACTAAGAGTTATAACTGATAGCAACCTAGTTGCTCCACTGTCAGATCTAATCCAGGGGGTGCTGAAGAATCTTCTAAGTCAAGCATGCTGATAGGCTATAGGAAGGCTAGAAAGGGTAAACTCTAGATGCAAGATACTGTTATGACTCTGAATACCAGAGGCTACATCTAGACAAAGTGGAAGAGGAGGAACACGAAGGAGAGAACTCAAATGGAGATTCCAAAGAGGAACAACCAAGGAGGAAGCGATGAAGGAGGACTCAGAGGAAGCTTGTGCCTGTGCAACTAAGGGCCTGACCTGGAAAGGGCTGGTATCCAAAGAAGTGCTAGACTGCAAGGTATGAAGTGATAAAGTCTGAGAAGACTTTACCACCAGTATCTGCCCCTTAT
>JBBPJW010000750.1:0-21869 GCA_038088935.1 Pulveroboletus aff. viridisquamosus
AAATAAAACAACTGGGTACTTTAAAGGAACTCAAATGATTGAACAGATGTCAAGCAATTGCTCAATATAGAATTAAAAGGGTTAGAAAAAGAATTAAAGGGGCAGAAATAGAAAGCCCAGTGGCTTTTAACAGACTATCAGAGAGAAAATTGGAAGTTAGATTAGAGCCAGATGGTTAATCAGAAACGTTGAAAGGAAATATTGAAAGAAGGTTAGAAGATAACAGAATTAAAGAGAGGTCATTAATTTCAAAGAAAAAACTAAAACACAATAACTATAAACAAAGAGACTTCTGAACTCAGTTACATTGGGGTTATTACAGAGTTGGCTCAAGGACAATAAAATGCCAGAGGAAGTAAAGCTGATGATTGTCTTCAACTCTAATATGGCTGAATTCATGAACCTCTACTTCTGAACTAATAGCCAACTTGCTTTTTATTCCAATAATGGGAAAGCCTTAACAGTGGCCAAGAATCAGAAGTAGAGAAGATTCAGAATCAAGGAGTCAAGAGTTAGATCCTCCATAGAAATAGAAAAAGGAACAAACAATCAAGAAGCTAGGGCCAGAGGAGGGATCAGAAGGACAGAAGAATCCTGAATCATTGTGCCTCTTATCCAGATAGCCAGAGAAGCAGAGGCAATAGAAGATAGGTTGGTTACCAATACATTCATAAGATTAGTGGCCTTCTTTGCCAGAAGTTAAGGAAGCAAAATAAGCTTCTTTATAATCTGGTTAAACTTTAAATGGAAAAGGGCTGCCAGAAAGGATACATCATCAAGGCAGGGTCTGGTGTTTATGTAATTGACTACAAGGCTAAAAACCATGATGAGGGTGGAGGCTAAAACTTTAAAGGGGGATCAAGAGTCATTGTAACCAATTGCACAGCTAAAATGGATCCAGAGAACTGTATGGTAGAGGTTAAAGAGAATCTGGAGAAGACATGGTTGTGGAGCTGAGGACTATCTGCTATTCTTGCCTTCCTATACAATAAAACAGCTGTAATTGATTGAAAATAAACTGCCTTTTGTTATGATTTACTTTTCTTTGTCACACTTTTCTTAGCTTTGCTCTTTATGCATCTCTAATGCTTTCTTGTTAACTTAGGAATCCTCTAATTTCCTCAGTTCCTGAACTTAGTATAACATCTGTTATATTTCAGCCTAACAGATATCCCTGTTTTACTTTGACACTTCACTGCTGTTCTATCTAGACAGGTAATAGTGTTTCACCTTGACTTAGATCCTAATATCTCAGAATCTACTTAGACATAGAACCTTAGTTCCTTGTACTATAAAACAGTATACTTTATAGTCAGTATTCCTTATGCTGTTTCTTACCTGCTTCTACCTGAATTCACTTAAGCTTACCTGGAAACTACCTGAATCTATCAGAGTTCTACTTCATTACTAGGAACACCAGCTAGTTTTCACTTGCCACCACTTGCTCTGGTATGCAGAGCAAGAAGAGAGTCTTCATCAGCAAGTTAGCATTCTTGCCTTTACCTTTAAGTATCTTTTAGGGAAAGTCTTTGTCTTTGAGCATGCTAATTATGTTTATGCTTGTCTTTACCCAGGCCAAGTGTAACAAAAGAAACAGCATAGCTATCTCATGACTGCCATTGCTGCAGATTGCCTACCATTCCATCTTGACAAACTTCATTCTTTGACACTCTCTGGGGTGAGTATCACTCTTAGCCTGCAAAGCCCTCTAGTTCTCCATTGAAAACTAAGAAATGATTACCATCTAAAGAAATCCTTTAGAAGCCTATGTTTTTGTTCCAGAAAGATCATGCCAGGAATCTAACCCTTACTTACAAGTTTTCCTCTTCATTATAAATCCCCTGAAAACTCACTTCCCCTTTGCTGATCCCAACTTGCTGACACCCCATATTTTTCCTTTCTTCTTCAACTCCAACTTCTTCCCTGATTCCAATGTCCACCTCTACCTGTTGAAAGGTATATTGTGCAGAGGTTAAGTAAACTATGAGAACCTCAGTAGATGTCAAGCTACTGAGATTAGTGTAACTACCTATGAGAACTATGGTAGTTTAGTATAGTAGAATGCCTATAAAGATAGGACTTACCCTTAGTAGATGTTGAGCTACTGAGAAACATAAACTAGAAAATGGTATGAAAAATACACTCTAAGCTTATGTAACTTTTACCATAAATAAAAGGCTAATGCATGCTGGTCAAAATTACAACACTACCATGACTAAGCTGACCAAGCTTCATCTCAGAACCTCTGAATACTTTGACAGCAACTGCTCTAAAGCAGAAGCTTGGCTTGAATTAGTTCAGTTTTATCTGTTTGTGAATCAAGTGGTTTATGACTTCAATAAGAAGCAAGTTACCTTTGCTCTCTCATATATGACTAAGGGACTCACACACTCTTGGGCAACCATGTATCACTGGAAATGTATTATCAGCACCACTGTAGCTATAGGGACTTTTGTGACATTTTGCAAAGAGTTCCTCTTCTCTTTCAGAGCCCATAACACCATAGTCAATGCCATTCACTGGTTGGCAACCACCCAAATACACCAAAATAAGAAAGGTAAATGGGAATCCTCACTCACTAAGTACATAGCCAAGTTCAAGAACCACACAGTTTTCTCCAAGGTTAATAATGATGCCATGTTGATTGGTTACTATAAAACTGGTCTTTCCATATGATTATCCTGCCAGATCCAGTCACTTGACAGGATCCCTACTGACATTGACACCTGGTACCAATGAGCTGCATACTTCCATGGAGCCACAGGATGCTTCAAGTTCACTAAGCAATGATAACAAAATCCAAGGGCCTTTTTCTGGTCCTCCACTTCAACCCCTATGGTGCCTTTGCACCTGCCCAAGGACTTCAATTCCATGGACACTGATTTAACAAATGTTAAAAAGATGTCAATCCAAGACCATAACTGCTGCTTATATAGCAAACTTTGTTTTCACTGTAGAAAACCTGGACACTTTGCAAACAACTGTCCAGTGTTCACCATACTCTGAAAAACTTTGACACCCCTCCAATCTAATTCCAAAATCAAGAAGGTCATTGCTAAAGAATCAATAACAAAGATTGATAAGGTTAGTAACAATAAAGATCCTGGAGTAGGAAAAGTTGGAAAGGGTTTTTAAAATAAAGTACCTCCCCTATGCAAGGTGCTCCTTCTCCTCTTTGCATTCCTGTACTTATACTATCCTTTAAAAAGGAAATAAGAATTTTAATCCAAGTTTTCCCTTTTATCTATGCAAAAAAAGTCATAGAAGTTCCCACATTGATCAACAGTGGCACTCAGATCAATTGAATTGATTGGGAGTTTGTCTTCCACCACAAGTTTCCCACCATCTGACTTTCCACACCACTTAACATTTGAAACATTGACTTATTCCTTAACAAGAATGGAAAGATTACCCATACTTGTGAAATTCTCCTTCATCTCAATGGCATTCTCTCTACAGTTCTCTGCCACATTATGACATGTGAACAAGAAATGCTCATCCTTGGCCTCCCATGGCTCCAGGCCATAAACCCCTTGGTTAACTGGTTCAACAACTCATTAACAATTCCCTTAACCTTAATCTCTGTGACTGATTTCTATAGGTCCTTCTCAATAAATGCTTTATTATCTCTGAGAAACAGAGACCCTCATTAAGAATGATAAGACCCTTGTCTGCTACCTTGATTACCATAACCCCAACAAACTTGTCAAATAACAAGTCTTTGAATATTACTCAAACTGCATAGTTAATGCCTGCTTGGTGTTTCTTTCTAGTATTATGGTGGCTAAGTTAACCACTTCCACTAAGCTTGCCATCAAGGCAAAGAAAGATAAGCCCAAAGTCACTCTATCTTACAAGTACTCTTGCTTTGGTCTTTTCAGACTTACTCCAAATCACAAACTGACTTTTATCCAGTTGGCCCTATGACCACAAAATTAATCTCAAGGAATCCTTCATTCCCAAGATCAGCAAGGTTTACCCCTTGTCCATCCCCAAATGCCAAGCCACTAAAGATTTCCTTGAAGAAAATCTCTGTTCCAGGAAGATTTACCCTTTCAACTTTTTCTAAGCATCCTCCTTTTTCTTTATTAAGAAAAAGAACAACAGCTGTCTTTGCCCATGTTAGGACTACTGATATCTAAATGAACACACCATCCATGATGCCTAATCCCTTTCTTTGATCTTAGATCTCATTAACAAGCTTTATAATGTAAAGCTATTTACCAAGTTTAATGTATGATGGGGTTATAACAATGTATGCATCAAGAATGGTTATCAATGGAAAGCTGCCTTTATTACCCATAAAGGCCTTTTTGAATCAATGGTCATGTTCTTTGAACTAAACAACTCCCCTGCTATGTTCTAGCAAGTCATAAGTAATTTGTTCTGTGATATAATCACTCCACTAAGGAATGGCTTGTTATCTATATGGATGACCTCCTGATCTCCTCCCCCAACCCTGATACTTACCACACTTGCACCTCCTGCATCCTTGAATGGATGGTGGACCTCAAATTTTATTTAAAATTGGAAAAATGTACCTTTGCCTTGTCCTCAGTAGAATATCTGGGCATGATTGTCTGCCCAAGAGAACTTGCTATGAATCCTGTCAAGCTTGATGGAATTGCTTTATGGCCTACTCTCCAGAAAGTCAAGGACATTTGCTTCTTTCTTAACTTTGCTAACTTTTACTAATGGTTTATTCTGTTTTACTCAACTCTTGCCTGCTCTCTCCTTAATTTGACCAAGAAGTCTGCCTAGTGGTCCTGGTTTCAAGCTTTCCAGGAATCTTTTGACTCATTAAAGGCCCTCTTTTTTTTGCAGCCTGTTCTTCAACTCCCAGACTTCTCTTAACCCTTCACCATTGCCACCAATGCCTCTGTGTGTGCTTTGGATGGCATTCTCCTTCAAACAGATGTAAATGGGGACTGGCACCTCTGTTTCTATCTTTCTCAGTTGTTCAATTCAGCTGAATAAAACTACAACATCTACAACTGCAAACTCCTTGCCATTATCCATATCTTTAATGCCTGGTACCAATATCTTCTTGGATTCTCCTCACTGGTTCTTGTCTTCATGGATCACAAGAACCTTATCTATTATCATTCCATTCAATGTCTCAACTGTCACCAGGCATGATAGCTCCTTGATCTTGCTAACTACAATATCTAGCTTTATTATGTTGCTGGATTTACCCTTGCCAGACCTGACATTCTCTTTCAATGCCCTAATCTCTGCTCTGACTCTGCCCTAGATAATTAGGAAGTCATGGTTCTTTCTGAACATCTTTTCTGCCATGTTATTGACATTACCATTACTATTTATGTGGAAAAACACCAGCAGACTGACCCCCTTTGTCTTTTCCTCTTGCAGAAGTGGAAAGCTTTGCCCCCTGTCCACCTCAATCTTCTCTCCCATTTTATGGATTGGCAATATCATGATAACCTTCTTACTTACTGCAACTGCATCTATATTCCTGCTGACAAGGACCTTCATTAATCCATTCTCTCTCACTGCCATAACCATGAGATAGCCAGTTACCTTGGCTATTTTAAAACTCACCAACTTATTGCCAATGAGTTCTGGTGGCCTGGCCTGGCCACTTATGTTTGCAAGTATGTTGATGGCTATGCTATTTGCCAGCAAAGCAAGACCAATATCTGTTATGCACCACAAGATCACTAGTGCCAAATGCTCAAAGGGAAGATAAGGAGGTCTTGAGTTAACACAAGTATTGTACATGATGGAAGAAAAGGAATTGTTATGGTGGAACTCTGTCAATTTAATCCAATCTACCCAAGAAGAATGTTGTTTGACAACAAAAATCTGCAAGTATTTTTCTAATTCTTGGTTGATGCATTCTGTTTGGCCATCAGTCTGGGGATAGAAGGTGGTGGATAGTTTGGGTGTGATATGGAGAGCCTGGTGAAGCTGTGTCATGAGCTCTAATATAAATTGTGGTCCCCTGTCTGAAGCCAGTGAGCAGGGGGGACCATGACATAACCAAACATGGTTTCTGAAAAGTTTGGCTAAATCTAAAGAGAAAAGAGAAGAATTGCAAGAAATAAAAACAACTTCCTTTAAAAAATAATTCACCACAACCATAATACTATCTTGACCCTGTATCAATGGTAATCCACCAATCAAATCTACAGATAGATCTTGCCAGGGTTCTTTCATAGCTGAAAGTGGTTGAATGGGAGCCATGACTTCATGTCTTCTGTGCATGGCATATGTGGGACATTTCTGTATAAACATATTTACATCTGCTTTTAAAGCAGGCCAATAATAATGTCAAGAAATAAGTTGGAAAGTCCTAGTCTGATCTGTTATGCACTGCAAGAATTGCAATGCCACAGGCTCATAAGAAAAGAAGTTGGATTGAAAGTGATAATCTTGAGTTAACATAAGTAAAGTACAAGTGCTCAAGACTGGAGTCTTGAGATGTTACTGCTATAGTATTTATACTACCTTGTCCTGTGCACAGACCAAGACCCTGATGGGAAGATTCCCATACATGAGGTATGGGGATCATAAAGAAGAGAAGCAAGCCTGGAATCCATCAAGGGTCCTGCTTCTAAAATGGAAGAGAAGAATGGAAATCAAAAGAAGTGCAGGGTCATTCAGACATGAGGCTAACCCTGTGCCCTGAATCATGTGATCTGTCACATGACTTGAATAGAGCACATGAACATGAAGATAAGATAAAGTCATGTGATCAAAAGGAAAAAAAAGGAAAAGGAAAAAACACATCATAACATCATTCAAATGTCCACCAATAGGAGAGGAATGTGTTAAATAAAGTAACTTGGAGCAAAGTGAAAAGGGAACAAAAATCTAATTCTGCAAATTGCAAAAAACCTTATATTCCTTATCATAACACCATGAGGGGAAAAGAAAAAGAAAGCCAGAAGTGGCCACAATGGAAGAGAAAAAAGGAGAATTCAAATTAATGGCACAAATAAAAAGCTGTGATAGTAAAAAAGTGATGTTTTTATTAAGATCATTCAAGGGAAAATGGTCAGAATGGCAAGAAAGAGCATTAGCATGTCCATTAGAGGTACCAGGCCAGTAAATGAAAGTGTAATTGAATTCTGAGAGAAAAGCTTGCTAGCAAGCTTGGCAAGGAGACAGATCTTGTGGTTTATGCCAATATTCCAAGTTTTTATGATTTATCCAAATCTTGAAATGATCCTGACCAATAACATAGTGGCACTAACTCTTGAGAGCCTGAATGACAGCAAGAAGTTCTTTGTCATAGATAGGGTAGTTTTGCTCTGCTGGTAAAAAGGCTTTGCTTATGTATGCCACTGGATGCCAAAAGCCATCAGAAAGCTGGAATGAAAGAACAGCACCCATTGCAGTCTGAGAAGCATCAGTTTCAATATGGAGAGGGTAGAAAGAGTCAGAATACACCAGTAAAGGGTCAGAAGAAAGTAAGGTTTTGAGCTGAATAAAAGCATGTTTGCAATCTGGTGTTTATTTAAAAGGAACAGATTTCCATGTTAGTTGATAAAGAGGTTGAGCAATAGAGGCAAAATGGGAAACAAAATAACAATAGTAGATTGCTAGACCTAAAAATAATTGGATCTGTTTAACAGTCTTAAAAGTTGGCCACTGGGTGATGGCATTAGTCTTATTGAGTTCCATCTTTATCCCCTTTTCAGATACCACCATGCTGAGATAATCCACTTTTTTTGTGCAAAATGACATTTGGATGGTTTTAGGAATAAGTTATGATCTTGAAGACATTGAAGGACTTTGCAAATTATCTGAAAATGTTTGGCAACTAATTTGCACTTTGTAAAAATAATAATATCATCAATATAAATAAGAACTTTAGCCCACATGTCCACAAAGATATCATTAACCATTGTTTGGAAAGTACCTGGGGAGTTGCACATGTCAAAATACATTACCAAAGGTTCATAGGCACCAAGGGGCATAGTGGAAGCCCCTTTCCATTCATTATCTCCCTTGATTTGAATATTGTTGTATTCCCAATGTAGATCCAGGGTTATGAACAAATCTGCCCCTTGTAAATGGTCAATAAGAGTAGAAATTAGGAGTAGAGGATAATTGTTTTTAATTGTGAACTCATTGAAATACTGATAATTGATTACCATTCTTTTTTCTCCATCCTTTTTGCCAATGAAACAGACTGGGGAGGTTTGAGGAGATTTCAAGGACCAAATATATCCTTTTGATGTTTCTTTGGCAATGAATTCACAAACCTCCTTCATTTCATCATCTGATAGTGGAATAATTTGTCCCTTTTTGGAAATAAAATCCCTTTTTAATTTGACCACATGGTCCCATAGTTTGTGCACTGGCATGTGCTCTGATTGCTGTTGGGAGAAGGTAGTAAGAAAGTCCCATACTTTGTAAGGTAATTCTTTTTTAAGATCTTGATCTTCCTGGTGGTTGACTTCTTGTAAATGGCATGAATGAGTGCAAACTGGAAAATGAATAGTTTTGTTAAGCCAATCAATGTCTGGATTATGGCATTTGAACCAATCATATCCAATTAATAGATTTAGTAAATCTAACTTCAATATCATAGCATGAATTCATTCTTGATGCCAGATACTGTCCTTGTTATTGATAGAAATGTAAAGAATCATGTAGTGTGTAATCTTTCCAATAGTCCCTGGGGTCCCATCTGCATTGAACACTGACAGGTATTGCTTCATTGGCTTTTTGTAAAGTCCATGACACCAAACATATTTTTGATCTATAAAAGTTAGTGAAGCTCCCAAATCAAGAATAGCATTAGTTAAACCACAAGTTTTTCCTCATAATCCTTCAACACCTTGAACCTCACCAATAACTTTTACTCCTACCTTTAGTTCATCCCTTTTTGTTTGCTTGAAGATTAAATATAGGGTTTTTCTTTCTTGAAATTCATCTGAATACAAATGCCCATTAGTAGAGAGGGTAGAAGGAATTAAGCACCCTGTTGCTGGGGCTAAGTACTTAAAAGATGTCTTCCCAGCATAAAATTTGGTTACATTTGCATGGAGGCAATTTGGTACAAACTTAGAAAAAGAAGTATTTATAGGAAGGACACTATCTAGATTGATGCACTCCCCTTGCCTTTTTCCTGCTTCTCCTTATTTTCAAACATGTCTTTGAAACATGCCTGTGCTTCTTCCATTGACCCCCATGATGCCACTGGAATTTCCTGGAAGTAAGCAGTGTCTGCCATATTGTAAACCAGATCTAAAGCTTCCAGTTTCATGGAGTACCATCCATCTTTATTTGGAGGGGAGAATTCCCTGAATTGTACTGGTTGCACCATTTGTTGTCATTGCTGTGAGGGCTGTGTGGAACATGGGATAAAATGCAAGGGACCCACTCTATTGGGGTTTTGCAGAGCACAGCAGTCCCTGGTCATATGCCCAATTTTACTGCAATTGTAGCAAGTAAGGAAAGGACATGGCACCCAAGTTTCTTGCCAATCTACTTCCATTGAAGCTCCCTGCCCTGGTTGCAATCTTACTGGAGTAAAACAGGGCTGGTTTGGCCTTGGCAGATATGGAGTCCTTTGCTGAGTGAAGTTCTGAGGCTATGAATAGGAAGTATAAGGGAGAGGGTAAAAAGAAGGCCGCTCTACTGTTATTTTCTCATATGTTCACCCAACTTGTTGGAATCTGGTGAACATATTCAGGTATTGGCCATTGTCACCTTTCAAAAGGGCTACCTGTTGATAAATTTGGTAGTTGATGGCCTGCTTCAAGAGTTCTATGGTATGGTGATTATCTACCTCCATCTCCTTATGTAGCAGATCAAACTTGTTTAAGAATTTGTTGATCCAGCATTCTTGTTGCTTCAGAGCTTGCAGCTCCCAAAGGCTTTGGTGCACAAGCTCCTTGATCTGGAAATGTCCTTTGATCTTCTCCTGAAGATTCAACCACAAGGGCCATGTACTTTCTCCCATCATTTAGCCCATGTCTTGGCCATTAATCCAAATATGCTCATCCTTGAGCTTATTATACTCCATCAATGTGATCATTGCAAATTCATCTGCCACCCCCTTCATCCTAGAAAGGACCACAATTGCCCTTAACTGATTGTTTTTCCACTTTTGCTCCTAAACCCACACTCAGAGCAAAATCCACCACTGTTTCCACTTTCCTTGTCATGTTATTCTTTGCTTGGAGTGACAGCTCTGCCATCTGTTCAACCAGTGCATTAATGTCCTGACCTTCTGCCATATTGTGATTGTGGATAAGCTTTCTTTAGCCTCATTGTTGATTGTAAAGTTTTTAATCTATCAGAAGCAAAATGCCTATCCCTTTCTATTATTTTTCATCTATCTTCCTCAATTGCTAAGATTCTTTTCTTCAATAAATGCACAACTAGGATATTGCAGTGTAATACTACTTCAAATCTTCTGTTTAATGACTTTCTTTTGATTTCTGTTTCCCAGTAACAACATCTCCTTGGGAAAGTCTTTCTTATAATCCTTGCTACTTGCTTATCTGCACACATGTTGAGGTAAATCTCCTTTGCTACTTGATCTGCTTGTCTGGCCCAAAAGTGGCTGAATTTCATTACCTAAGTCTTTTTCTACTTGCCACTTAGGATAACTCCTTCTGTAAAGCAAAATAAAATAAAATAAAATACAAGAAAATGTTTGAGAGAAGAGAATGTAAATGTAGTCTTGAGCAAGTGTTATGCACCATGAGATCACTAGTGCCAAATGCTCAAAGGGAAGATAAGGAGGTCTCAAGTTAACATGAGTATTGTACAAGTGCTCAAGACTAGAGTCTTGAGATAATATTAATATTGCTATAGTATTTATATGCTACAGTTAGGTGCATGGACCAGGACCCTGATGGGTAAATTCCCATACATGAGGCACAGGAATCAAAAAGAAGAGAAGACCTATGAGAAACCATCAAGAGTCTAAAAGAAAGAATGGAAGAGAAGTAATGGAAATGAAAGATGCATGTCAGGGTTCAGACATGAGGCTAACCCTATGCCCTAGGTCATGTGACCTGTCAACAGCCCCTTGATAAAATAAATGATTAGATAACCACATGGAGAAGATAAGATAAGGTCACATGATTGAAAAAGAAAAAAACATCATAACAATATTCACCCATCCTTTTCTGTGCTCTTTCCCATTCCTTCTACTGCCACCCACCCCTTTCAATAGATCTTGTGCAATCTTATCACTGATCTCCCAGTTTTGAATGGCTTTGATTTACTCTTGGTTGTGGTTGACCATGGGCTTACTAAGGGGACAATTCTATACCCCATCAAGAAAACTGTGACTGCTAAAGAGATAGTAACCCTTTTTTAGCAGAAAGTTTGTTTATCTTCACTTTGAACTTTTAAAAAAAGTTATCTCTAATCAAGGCTCTTAATTTGCCTCTGCCTTCACAAAGAAGCTTGGGAAACTCCTTAACTATGACCTTTTCCTGTCCACAGCCTATCATTTTCAAATGAATGGAGAAACAGAACATGTTAACTAGGAAATTTAAACCTACCTCTGTATCTTCTGTAGAGTAGATTCCTCCAAATGGGCAGAGAAAATCCCCCATGTGGAATTTGCCCACAACCATCACCCCCACATTGTTACCAGCAAGTTACCATTTTACCTCATAATGGGATACAAACCTTATGCTCTCCCATCTCTAATTCCTGAAATTTTAATGCCTTATATTCTTAACCATCTCCATATCCTCACTGCTGCCTGCAATGAAGCCATTGCAGCCCACAACCTCATTCACCAAACAATGGTGTCCCATATTTGTTTCAAGTTCATCTCTTTTGCTAAAGGTTTGAAAGTCTGGCTTAAGGCCAGAATGTTATGGCTTTTTGACACCTGGCCTCGAGACTGCTTGATGTCCACCCTTGTGTCTAGATCTGCAATGAGCTTTTGTACTAGTGGCTCTAGCTAGGCTGCTTGAAAGAGAGCTATGAAGATCCTGTATAAAGCTAGTGCTCAGCAACCTAAGGAGCCAAATCTAGGAGAGCTCAAAGGGATCCCCCCCTTGGAGACAGCTAAGAGATCAGGGGCTATCCCTTGTAGATCCTGGTAAAGGACAAGAGAGTAAGACTGAGAAAACCTCAGCCCCAGCTCCCTGCCTTATATATTGTCAGTGGCCCTGCACAGACCATCTACAGGGAGCCTACCCTAAGTCTAGCTATCTATGGACACCAATAGCCTAAGTAGCTCCTTATCCTAAATAGATAACAATGAGAGGAATGCATGGATCAGATATAAAGGAATAAGGCAGTGACCTTACAGATAAGGGATGAAGAAGAGCTGTGTAAAATAGAAGAATAGGTATAGCCTACCTTGCCTGATGTGCATGGCTACCTTGAGGCTGAGGAGATCGCATCAGGATCTCTGCCATAGATCAGATCCTCAATCTAGATAGATCTCATTGGATCATGCCTGGATCTCATATGAGATCTGCCACATCATGCAGCTGGTACCAGTACCCATGGGAACTCTGAATAAGGACTCTGACCTTAGCCTAGGGTCTTTCTTGTTAGGCAACTCATTCACATGATCATGTGCTCCATTCATGTGACCTTTGCATCACATGCTCAACAGTGCTCCAGTCACATGATAGTGACCTTATGTTCTGGTAGTCCTGTAATGCAG
The DNA here is from genome assembly GCA_038088935.1 of Pulveroboletus aff. viridisquamosus. Taxonomy (NCBI): domain Eukaryota; kingdom Fungi; phylum Basidiomycota; class Agaricomycetes; order Boletales; family Boletaceae; genus Pulveroboletus; species Pulveroboletus aff. viridisquamosus. Next base: position 12,626 of record JBBPJW010000750.1, read on the forward strand.
AAACCTTAAATGCTTAGTTCTTCATCCCAAGTTTGCTGCTAAACATAAAGGGCCATTCACCATCACTGATATTCTCTTATCCATTGTGTACCATTTTCACCTCTCTACTACCTGGAAAATCCACCCAGTTTTCTATGCCTTGCTCTAGACCTCTTACTAGGAAAATGACATTTACAGTAAGAACTTCACTTTGCTACCTTCTAATCTTGTGAAAGGACAGAAAAAGTATAAGATTGAGCAAATCTTGAAATACAAAGGCCTGCTGACCTCACTTTACTTCCTTGTTTGGTAAAAGGATTATTCTGCCAAAGATAACTTCTGGGAACTGGAGTTAAACTTAAAACACTTCCCTGATCTCCTCACCACTTATAAGAAGCTTTACTATATTGAAACTCTACCCAATTCACCTCATGACTGCATAAACTTTGCAAATCTCATCTCTAGCCATGTTCTTGCCCAACTATAGCTATGTATATTATACTTGTGATACCCCCATTAATTCTTTACCCCCTATAGCCACTTTGTCTTTGTCTATGGTATCCATGGTCATAACACTGCTCTTAATTCCCTTACCCCTGTTTAGCCCTGTATTACTTCTAATTTTTCCTCTCTTATTTTCTTATCATGTCATAGCAGTGAACCTTCCTGTCACTGCCTCTGTGCTTTGCTCTGGTGACTGCAACAATCCCTATATTGTTCTTGCCTGGTCCTTTATCTTTGACTTCCACCTAGCTACATCTATTGGTGCTCACCTAAATCTCAATTCTTCACTCTGGGGCCTTTACTGGTTTTATTACCTTATTGAGCAACTGTTACTTCTCTCCCAACTCTGCTGTCATCCTTTATCCATCAACCTCAAGACCCTTTGGATGGAATTACAACAAAATTATTACCAATCCTCATTCATCCTTGACAACTTTGCCTATTAGCTAAAGTTTAAAGAAATTCTTACTAATCTAGATCACTTTGAACATGAGTCCTCTGCTGCTGCTGCACAGCTCCCTGCCATGGAACCCACAATGCCATTAGCATCCTCCTTGCTTCTGGATCCTGATAAATTATCTTTACTTATTTGTACTAAGATATAATGGACTGGCCACTCTGGCACTGCCTCTCTACCTCTGACTCATCCTTGCTTTCATGATGGATGCTTTCAGTGCCATGTTCTTGGTTATCAATGGGTCAATTGCCTGTACTACCAGTGCCTCAGCTGCCTCTTGTGGTAATCTGGCCATAATCAGGCTAACTGCCTGCTTTACCACAATAATCCTCACTTTTCCTTCTTCTTATCCCCATAGTTCACTTACCCCTGACCTCCTTGATTCTCACAAACTCTCCACTGCACTCCATGATTCACTGCTTCACCTTATTCACCTGCTTCACCTTTATCTCCTCTCATTAATAATAACATTATTAACAATATTGACTGGGCCAACATTACCAGTTTCCCTAGACTGGGGTTTTAATCTGTTAGATTGTTCAACTTAGTAGTTGAATGTAATAATGGGGTAATGTTATGATTCACTTTTCTTTGTCACACTTTACTTAGCTTTACTCTTTGCATATCTCCAATGTTTTCTTATTAACTCAGAAACCCTTTAATTTTCTCAGTTCCTGAACTTAGTATGATATCTGTTATGTTTCAGCCTGACAGATGTCCCTGTTTTACTTTGACACTTCACTGCTGTTCCATCTAGATAGGTAATGGTGTTTCACTTTGACTTAGATTCTAATGTCTCAGAATCTACTCAGACTTAGAATCTTAGTTTCTTGTACTATAAAACAGTATACTTCATAGTTAGTATTCCTTATGCTGTTTCTTACCTGCTTCTACCTGAATTCACTTAAGCTTACCTGGAAACTACCTGAACCTATCAGGGTTCTACTTTATTGCTAGGAATATCACTTAGTCTTTGCTTACCACTACTTGCTCTCAATGCAGAGCAAGAAGGGAGTCTTTGTCAGCAAGTTAGCATCCTTGCCTCTATTCCTAAGTATCTCTTAGGGGAAGTCTTCATCTTTGAGCACACTAATTAGGTTTACACTTGTCTCTATCTAAGCCAAATGTATTATCTTTTGCTTGTGTCAGAGAAGAAAGCAGAGGAAATCAGAGAGGATTGAAGGGAAAGGCAGCCAATAAAAGTAAAAGACCAGTCACTGCATAAATGCTCAGGGGTGGTTATCAGAGGCATTAGGGTTGAACAGTCAATACAGAGTAAATCTGGTTGTCACTCAGATAGAGAAAGATAGTGGAAATAGATGTACTGGTCACTGCTTTAAAAGAGCATGGAGATAGAACAGAGCAGATGGCAACTGATAATGCATAGTAAGTCTGGTTACTATGGCAGAAAAAGTCAAAAATGCAATGGAAAGAATAGAATATGGGGAATAGGGCTAAAGAAAGGGAAGTAAATAGTGAGACTGGTATAAGCATGGGGCTATCACTGAAGGCTATCACTAAGGGCTATCCCTCTCTCAAGGTCAACATTCCATTGTTGAATAGAATAGAGGAAAAGGCCAAAGGCTAATAAGAAAGGAGAAAAAAACAAGATCTGAAAATAACTAAAGAGGCAGAAAATAGGCCAGAGAAAAGGAAATGGCCAAAGAAGGCACAAGGAAAAGTGAAGGTCCAAAAAGGACATAGAAAGAGCAGAAATATTCCATGGAAAAGAAAAATACCTGGGAAAATGAAAGAACAGGTTCCTAAGATAACAGAGCAGGAAGAAAAGAAAAAGAGAAAAGGAACATGAAGTTATCTGGAACAAGGCCAGAAGAGGAAAAGAAGATTCCAGGGATTAGGCAGAAAGAACAGAGGGACCAGGAAATGAAAAAGGGTTTCCAAGATGGAGAAAGAGGTAAGAATGTCAAGATAGAGGCAGAGGGATGGAGCATGAAAAAGTGAAAGGGATCCAGAAGTACCCAGAGAGAATGGGGAGAGGCTGGAAAAAAAGGCCAATTGAAGAAGATGGAACAGGAAAAGTAATAATTCAGAGAATGCAGAAAGAGCAGATATTTTCAAGGAACAAGCATATCCAGGGAGATGAAAGAACAGGTTCCAGGATAACAGAATAGAATAGAAAAGAGAAGGCAAGAAGAGCAGAGTCATTAGGGAACAAAGCCAGAATAGTAGAGGAGTCCCAGGATAATAGATAGGGGAGATAGAAGAATTTGAAGGAGGTTTGAGGAGAGAAATGGCTTTCCAGAACTGGGCAGAAAGTGTAAAGAGCACTGGAACAGAAAATAAATGGATAGGGCATATCCACAAGATGGAATGGCTTCAAAAAAAATGGCAAGGGGAAGGGAAAAGGTTAGAGAGATTCCAGAAAAATGTCTGGAGAGGAAACAGGAAAAGAGACAATTCAAGCAAGTACCAATAGAGAATAACAAGGGAATTAAAAACAAACACACAAGCAACTGCAAGGGAAAAGGAAAATCTTAATACAACCATGAAAAGATAAGAATCATTCTGGAGATAATGGAGAAGAAGTAGAAAGACCCAGAGAGAGCTCAAGAGCATGAGCAAGTAAGGTCAGATATGGGTAAATGCAGCAGAGTGCAGAGAAAGAGAGTGAGTGTTTTCTGGATCCTTGAATTGGTGGGGTAAGAATATTCTAGAGGTTACAAGAAACCCATGACAGAAAAGTAATTAAAGACAGAAGACATAACAAAGGATATCAGATGCTAGAAGCTTGGAGGGGTTGGAGGTGAACAAAAGTATCTTCCTAGAAGGCACAACAACAGATGAAACTGGTGCTGCCATAAAGAATAGAGCAATGTAAATAGACTACAGTGCCTAAGGTAATATGGTCAAAACCAGAGAAAGACAAAAAAAGCAGTGGTTCAAGGTTACAGTTAGCTGAGATCAAAGATGGTATGAAGCTATGGAGGGTGCACAGTGTGCTGGCATGTGTGAATCAGGGAAACAGATGGTTACTGCTTAATATCTAGAGTCAATAAACCATAGTGGGTGAGTTAGAGATGTTCTAGAGTTAGTGAACACAAATCATCCAGCAGAGAGTAATGCTAGGCATCAAACAGAGTGAATCCAATAGTCTTGGTGTGAAAGTAGGGGTTCAATAGCTTGAGCATAGGAGGTGAAAACTTTAAGAAAAAGAAGAGAAGTCAGAAAATACAGAATAAAGTAGAAAGAAGTTGAAGTGTTGGGATTACCAGATTCTAAAGCAGGGCTGGAAATCCAAACAAGTGATCATTTTGATCAGGATTGCACAAAAGTGAAAATGGAGAATCAGAGTGACAATAGAAGCTCAAGGTTAATTGGCTTGTTGCACTCAGAGAACCAGGTCTTGAAGAATTAGGACTAACTGCCAAGAATAGGTTACCTAGAAGTAAGAGCCAGCATGAGTGAGGTGACTGCACAATGGAATGCAGTAAGCAACTTGTTGAAAACAAGAAACCAGGAAAGACTGGTTAAGGGTGCTTAGACTGCAATGGTAGTATCTTAAGTGAAAGGGGTAATTTTTGAAATAGTCTGGAATAACTTGAAGTATACTATGTTAGGGTTTTGAGATGATAGCAGAGTAGCAGAATGCTAAAATCATTTGCTGGAAAGGACTAGAAAGGAAAAGGCACTTATGGAAGATATTATAATCTGCAGATAAGCATTGGTCAAAGATATCCAAGAATGCAAGGTCATAGCAGGTCATAATTGATTTTGATTTGATGGTAACACAATGGATTGGTTAAGATTCCAGGATCATCCAAATGTTCCAGATGCTTTAAGAGGTCAACCAAGGAAGCAGAAACTGTGTGAGAGAGTCAAAGTCAAGGGTAGAGACACAATCTAAGCCAATCCTGTAGTAATATGATGATATAGGAGTGCAAATGGGGAGTTCAAATATACTATCAAAATCTATTTCAAGATATATTACAAGAATCAAGATAATGAATTCTAAGTACAAATATTCTGATCAGGGGCTTAGCTTATAGAGGTGACATACTCTGGAGACCTCCAAGAAAGTCCAGAGGAATTTAAAAAGAGTTGAAGGTAATTCTTGCTGGATCAAACAGGACTTGGCTTCATCTTATGTGATATGTCCTTGCAAAACCCAGTGTCCTGATTTGCAGAAGAATTAGAGGAAGAGAGAAGAGTAGTCTTATAGCTCAACACAAGAAACAAGCAAAATAAAAAGCATCAAGCTTAGTTATGTTATAATCATTTTTCACTTTTCACATCATGTGACCGTGGGACACCTTTATCTTTTCACATCTTCACATCTTCACCTTTTCACATTGTCACATCTTCACATTTCACTCTTTCACATATCACAGCCTAGATCATGACATCATTGCCTGGCAGTTTCCTCATGGAACTGCTAAGGTACTCACTTTCTTATTGCCATTGGTCAGCTCACTGTAGCATATTTAGGGCCGGATCCATTTACATGGTCCGTGCACATCACTATAGCATATATAAGGAGGCTGGCCCAAGCTGGGTTTCCCCAGTCTTGTGCACTTGAGCCTTACACTTTATACAAGTCCTCAACTCTTCACTACATTCCTCTTGCCTAGTTCCGCTGGGGTCTAGTTAAAACCCAGTCTCTTCAGTTGAGTTCGCAATCACTAGGACAAGTTCACAGTTTTCAGCAACAGTTCAGAGTTAGCCGTTTCACTTGCACAAGACTAGCCACTAGTCATTGCACAGAGAAAGGAAAAGTTCATTAGGTGTTGTTCAGTTTATATGCCAGTCAGGAAAGTTCACATTTGGGGTCACAAAGAACAGCTATTTCAGTTTGTCAAAGAAGCCCTTCTAGGATTTGAAGACGATCTACTTGGGGCAGAGTCTTTTACCAGGTGTTTTACCGCTTTTGACTATCAGGTACAAAAGGATTTCGAAGCTAAGAAAGCTAGGGATCAGAAGGTTGCAGCATCAGAAAGATTAAGGTCTTTTAGGTTATCAGAATCGCTCAAGGTTCCTAGCAAGCGGCTTCGGAAAGTTTGCGGTAAGCCTATACTATATCATCTGAAGAAGCAAAGTGTCTGCCCCAAGAAATCAAGAAGGGTTCGATGAGGAGTTGAGTGAGGAGCCACAAGAGGAGATTTTGAAGCTAGGATCACCAATTCCCCAGTCCCCAAACATCGAAGTATTTCCCCAATTCCTGGCTTCATCGTTTGCCACTCAGAAAGAACCTCTCCCCCAACATCAGTGAATCCCCTTCCTGACTTCCCCCCAACGCCCTTCTCTTTGTTCACGCCAGCAACTATCTCCATTGAAGATGTCTGGAGAAGTTTCAAATACTGATGATAAGATGACTCAGTTGTTAGAAAAGAAAATAGAAGATCCGGGGAAATGGGATGGAGACAGGCAGACATGGAGGCTATGGTCTGTAAAGATGAGGGTATGGGCAGCAGAAAATGAGTGGAAAAATAACAGGATCCTTTCAGCAGATGTCTTGTCAAGGCTAGAAGGAAGAGCAGGGGCATTCACCCAAATTTTATTGGAATGGTACCTGGATGCCGAAAATGAGATGGATAACCAGGGAAGAAGATTGGGACTTTTGGCCTGGCTGGACTTCTGGGACCTGTGGGAAGAATTAAAAAGATATTTCCACATAGACGAGTTAGCCCACGAAGCACTAAAGAAGCTGGAGGCCTTATCTCACAAAGGGTCCATTGATCTTTATCTTCAGGAATTCGAAGTATTGAGAAAGGATGCAGGAATTAGTGAGGAACATGCTTTGCAGCTGATGAGAAGACAGGTTCAATATAGGATCTACTCCCAGGCTTTGCTGCAGGGGCCCAAAAAAAGTTACGAGGAACAAGTAGCGCAATTCCAAAGTATAGGAAGAGCATTTGAAAGGTTGGCGATAGAAAGAGGAAACCCCTCACAAGGACAACCAAGGCCTTTTATTCCTCAGACTGGAAATCCCTCGGTACCTTCTCCTTTCTCACCAAGAAATCCGACAAATCAGTTCCAACCTCATCCCCAATGGACTCCTCCCTTCTCTCGGTTCACAGCAGTTGGAACACAACCTGGAAGAGGCGCTCCGATGGAGATTGGCCAACAAATGTTCCAGGACACCAGAGAGTGTTTCAAATGTCATAAGAAAGGACATTTAGCTAAGGACTGTCTCTCGAATCTCCCTTTTACTCCCCCCTCTGATTTCAGACATCTTCATTTGAGAATCATTCGATACGGAGACTTCTCTGCAATGCCGGATGCGCAGGGTTGGCACACCACTGAGCCAATCAACATGTGCGAGCTTGCAGCAGAAGCCGAAAAAGAAAAAAAATCAGTGCAAGTTCAAAGCCAAGGAGTACCTTGGTCCTCAGTAGAAGAAGCTGAGGTATACTTTAGGGACAAGTTCGCTATAGAAGCGAAGCAGGGTTTTCAGACAGGATCTTGATTGATCAAGGTGATCAAGGTCCTTCTTTATTTTCATCCAACAATTGTTTTTCTTTTTCTACCATTGACACTTGCAGAGACTTAGATAGGACCTGTAATGTGGACTTGAATAAATCTTTTAGCAACACCTCAGAGGGGTCTCGAAAGAGCTTGGTCACAGGTGACAAGAAAGTGACGCTTAATTCCTCTAAAAAAGAAAAAAAGGTTTTTTCCACTTTTTCACAAGCTAGCACTCACCTTTTAAATTATAAAACCCTTGAACAAGAAACATCTAAAACCTATGAAAAAGATGAGTTTAATATCAAAGCTCAACTTAGTGGTCTAACAAAGCAACTGCTTTGGCAAGGAAAAGAGTGGAAGAATATGGGAACTGAATTTGCTCTCATAGATTCTGGAGCTTCTACCACGTTCATCAATAAGAAGTTCAGCAAGAAATTCAAACTTGACGAGATACCACTATCAAGGAGCATTCAAGTCATCAATGCAGATGGCTCCCAAGGAAACATTGGTGAAGTATCAACTTGGGTACTGCTACACATCTGCTTGGCAGATAAAGATGGCAAGGAACATGAAAAAGATATTCAGGCCTTTGTCACAAATTTAGGAGGATCCGTACTGACATTAGAATATGATTGGCTGAAACGCCATAATCCACAAATAGACTGGAAGAACAAAACAATCAGTTTTCCAGAAGAACAGTCAATACGATCATTAAGTACAGAAGAAGAAGACCTCAAGTCACAAGTTCCAAAGGAATTCTGGGAATATTTGAGTGTTTTTTCACAGAGAGCTTCTGAGCATATGCCGTTGCACAAACCATGGGACCATGTGGTCAAATTAAAAGAAAACTTTGTCCCAAAGAAAGGTTGTGTTATTCCTCTCTCTGATTCTGAAATGACAGAAGTTCGCGAATTTGTATCCAAAGAATTAGCAAAAGGATATATACAGCCATCTAAATCTCCTCAAACTTCTCTGGTATTCTTCATTAGCAAAAAGGATGGTGGAAAGCATATGGTCATCGATTATCGCTATCTTAATTCCTGGACTGTGAAGAATGCTTACCTGCTTCCCCTTATTTCCACCCTCATCGACCAACTCAAAGGTGCAGATCTGTTTATGACACTAGATTTGCGATGGGGGTATAACAACATTCGTATGAAAGAAGGTGATGAATGGAAAGGCGCCTTTACCACCCCCATAGGTGCCTTTGAATCCACTGTCATGTATTTCGGCATGTGCAATAGCCTGGGAACATTTCAAAACATGGTTAACAATATTTTCCAAGATCTTTGGCCTTTTGTTCTCATTTACATTGACGATATTATCATTTTCTCTAAAGGAAAAACGAAAGCCGAACATGCCAAACTAGTGTGCACTGTTCTTGACTGACTCTGCTCTCATGATCTTTTCCTTAAACCTTCCAAATGTCACTTTGTTCATGAAAAAGTAGATTACCTTGGAATGGTCGTCTCTAAAGATGGGGTCGAAATGCAAAAGAACAAAGTAGCTGCTATCCAGGAGTGGCCTATCCCTCGTTCCTTGAAACAGGTTCAAGCCTTTTTAGGATTGGCAAATTACTATTGGTGTTTTATTCAGAGTTTTAGTCAGATCGCAAGACCTTTAAATGATCTGACTCACAAGAACACCCCTTTCCTTTGGACTACATCTCACCAACAAGCTTTTGACCAGCTTAAATCCATCATGTCCACCGCCCCTTTCCTCATATATCCTGACTCCTCTAAACCTGTTCGTGTTGAAACTGATGTGTCGGACATTGCTATTGGCGCTGTACTCTCCTATCTCATTGATGGCCAATGGCATCCTGCCACCTTTCTTTCCTACTCTCTTTCCAGCGCAGAGCACAATTACCCTATATATGAT
>JBBPJW010000751.1:0-21841 GCA_038088935.1 Pulveroboletus aff. viridisquamosus
TTGTATTTTCTTCTAACTCTTCACATATTCATATCACGTGACACTGTCACACTTCACTGTGTCACCATGTCACATCTTCACAATTTCACAATTTCACAATTTCACACCTTTACCACTTCATACTTCACTAGATCTAGGCTAATCTAGCCTATGATCTCATACCACCTGTTTCCCTCATGTATTTCTAGACTCTCACTCTCTTTCTGCCATTGGATAGCTTACTGTACACCACTGTAGGGCAGGGTACTCTTTCTTGATCTGTGCTCAAGATGCAATAGTATAAAAGGGGTACAAGTTCAAGCTGGAGTCTCTAGTCTTGTGCACTTGAACCTCTAGGGCTTTTACAAGTTTCTTAACTCAGTATTCCTCTTGCCTAGTTCTCCTAGCCTCTAGCTCAAAGGCTAGGCTTCAGCAGAACCCCTAGCAGCAGCAGGAGTGCACATCAAGGCTATAGGTGTAGTTGCTTAAAGTCTTGCAGTATAACAGTATCAGAGCTAGCAGCTATGCAAGAAATAGCACCTTAGAGCCCCCCTTCTTTTTCTCCCCATCTGCTGCAAGCTGTTAATCATTTTAGACAGCTCCTAGATGATTTGCACAATACCCCAGCCATACTCAAGATGGCTATTATGTGAAAATATTGTCCAGTGCATCCCTGCCCTACTTCCCTTTAGATTGCAAATTATTGTCCTTATTGTACCACTACAAGGAGATTGGCTGCTTATTTGTCTTGAAGTTTGGGGGTTTTTTTTTTTCACTTTTTCTTTCTGTCTTGCTGGCCATGTTTAGGTTTGTTAGAATGTCAAACCCTGAAAAGGGAATGGTATTAGTAGATGAAACACAGTGGAACTAAAGGAACAAGTGACATTAAGAACCAATTATCAAGGAGCAAAGCTAATAACTTCAAAGTACTGCTTTATCAGAGACATTTTTTCTTTTTTCTATGCCTATCTTTTTCTTTTCACTATTTCAGAGTATTTATTTTCAGATCAGTCTTTTTGCTAATAATGGGTAGTGCATTCTTTACACATACTCAGAGCTACTTGGCTTGCCAGAGTCTTACCCTTAAAAAGAGAATAGTGTTATATACTTAGCTGAACACTGACAGTCTTATCACATGACTGTGGGACTTGCTTGCCTAAACAAGGATAACCCTAGGCAAAGGTTTGATTTATTATTAGAGTATTTCCCAATGTCAGATAACAGTTATGTAATATGGCAGATCTTAAAATGAGATCTAGATTAAAATCTAATCTGCGGCAGAGTGTTATGCTCCTAGCAAACATGACGGTCACACGTGACCGTGAGAGCTTCAGAACACGAGATGTGCTGGTCACATGATCAGTTGCACGTGACCATGTGAACGAGTTGCCCTATAAGGACAAACCCTAGGCAAAAGTTAGTAGTTCAAATTGAGAGTATTCCCCAGTATTGCAAGGTCACGTGATGTGGCTGGATCTCAGATGAGATCTCTAATGGAGATTAGGATCTGATCTGTGGCAGGGATCTAGATAGATCTCCTCGGCCTTCAGGCGGCCATGCTTCATTCATAGAACCAAGCGATGCTTCCCTTCCATTCCCCCACATCCTCATGGTATGGTTTCTCTTCTACATCCCTTATCCGCGAGGCCCTTGCCTCATTCCTTCCACACGATCTATGCCCCCTTTATCTATTTAGAGGTTGAGCGCCCCTTACACTATTGGTGGCCATAAGTAGCTAGTTTAGGGTAGACTCTGTATTAGTTGGTCCATGCACCTGGATCAGCAATATATAAGGGCAGATGCGAGAGGCTGGGGTTTCCTCAGTCTTGAGCACCTTGACCATTAGTTGACTTCCTCATGTCCACTCTATGGGCCTGAAGCAATGACGTGGTAGCGCTTGTACTCCTAGGATGCCTTGAGCAGTGCCACTGTGCCTGACTCACTCGTGCTCCTAGTATCTACATCCACACTCATTAACTGTAACCGAAACTGAAACCGGAAACCCTCCACCAGGACATTGTAGGAATACCGCAACCAGATCATTGAGATCGCAACACAGAGATTCAAATGGGATCTTCTTGGCCTTAAGGTTATTATTGTTATGCACTCAAAGAGTGCACTTTTAAACCAACATGGACCAGTAAGTGGACAGGGATAACAATAACAATAAGTGGGCTTTTCTGTTATGCATTTTGTGCAACCACCACTTTTATATCATGTGATCATGGGAGACACACTTCTTTTCAGATAACCCTAGCCTGGGGTTGACTATTTCATAAGTACCTTTATGATCAGTGGTCATGTGATACAGGATCTGGGATCTTCCCAGGATCTACCCTAGATCTTCTCTATCAAGATCTTGATATATTTCCATGGATTTGATGGATCTTGGATCTACATCTATAATCCCAGCACATCTGTGGCAGAGATCCCTATCCTCATGTTTTCCCTGATCTTTCATTATAAGTCTTCCATTCTCTTTTATTCTTATCCCTTAATCCATGAGGCCACTGCCTTACTCTTTATATCTGCTCCATGCCTTTACCTCTCTTATTTAATGGTATGCTCTTACTACTATTGGTATTCATAGAAAGTAGTAGTCTAGGGTAGGCTTAGTGTAGATGATCTGTGCACCATCCTGGGCCATATATAAGGGGCAGGTATGAATAGTCAAGTCTCTTCAGACTTGATTACTTCATACTTTGCAGTTTGCACTTTTTTAAATTCCTACTCTTTCAGAATTAGGCCCATAGTTGCATGGGCATGAGTCTCTTCTGAGTCCTCCTTCATTGATTCCTTTTTGATTGCTCCTCTCCAAAGCCTCCTCTTGAGTTTTTTCTTCATGTTTCTCCTCTTGCTTTTATCTAGGATTAGCCTCTGAGATCCAGAGTCATAACTGTTATGGCTCCAGCCTAACATGGCAGTCTCATGTGACCGTGGGAACTGTAGAGCATGAGATGCGCTGGTCATGTGATCAGTTGCATGTGATCGTGCAAACGAGTTGCCTAATAAGGCAAACTCTAGGCTAAGATCTAAGTCCATTCCTTTATTTCAGAGTATTCCTTCAGCATGCTTCAGTCATGAGTTGTGGCAGATCTCTAGATGAGATCTAGATCTATCTGATGATATCTGATCTTACGATCTAGATTAGGATCTGATCTGTGGCAGAGATCCAGATGGGATCTCCTTGGCCACCAGGCAGCCATGCCTTCTCAGGAACTAGTGCTTCTCTCTTATTTCCATTCCTTGATCCATGAGGCCACTGCCTCACTCCTCATTGCTGCCCCATGCTTTCCCTCATCTATCTATTTAGAGGCAGGAGCCACTTATGCTATTGGTAACCACAGATAGCTTACTTTAGGGTAGACCCTTTGTACATGGTATATAAGGCAGGGGGTGCAAGCTGGGTATTCCCCAGTCTTGCTCTCTTGACCTCTAGTTTAGAATCTACAGAAGTGATCTAGGACTTGATCCAAGAAGGATCCCTCCTTTGCTCTCACTCTCTGTCTAGTCCTCAGGTTTATACAAGAGTCCATTGGCTCCAACTACAAGTTGCCTAGTTGTAGCCACTAGCACAAAAGCTACAGAAGGTTCTAGGAAGGAGTGTCCACCAAGGCTGTCTTGAGTATCAAGGAATAGCAGGTAGTTTCCCACTTCAATAACATTTTCACACTAGAGCCCCAAACTAGGCAAAGAAAAGGACTAAGCCTTGACTCATATAGGGTATAAGCCACACCTGCATGAGAACTAGGTTTGTGAGACCATAGTAACAGAAGTGGTTAAGACTGGGTTGCTTCAAGTCTTTTTCTACCCCTTTTTATTATAAACAGATGTGCACAGACCATATATAGAAAAGATAACTACTATCTATAAACCAATGGCAGTAAGTACACAGAGCTGATAAATAAGAAAGCATGGGGTAGAGGATAGGAATGAGGCAGTGGTCTCATAGATCAAGGAAAGTAGAAGGGAACCACAATCATGAGGATGTGAAACAATGAAAGGAAAGCATACTCATAAGGTGGATATGAATATGGCCAGGTAGCCATAAGGCCAAGGAGATTATCATCTAGATCTCTGCCACAGATTGATTCCAATCTAGATCCATAAGATTAGATATCATTGGCATTAGATTTCAATCTTATCTAAGATTTGCCATATTATATTGACTATCACCATGCATTGAAGAATACTCTGATATAAAGAATTAAACCTAAACCTAGGTTTAACCTTATTTAGGCAAGCAAGTCTTGTGGTCATGTGACAAGACCATCAGTGTTCTGCTGAGCATATAATAATAACTATGGTTTTACTGACACTAATATAGATTCAGGTATGTTACTAACTTTTATTGACCAAGAGTTTGTATAAAAGCATAATTTATATAAAAAACCAACAGGAAATTATTTTATAGTATATAATGTTTGTTATGGTGGTCTCACCATCCTGTCCTTGTGTCTCGTGTCTTCCTTGACGAATGTCTCGAGTCTAAGCTGTTATGGCTCCAGCCTAACATAGCAGTCTCATGTGACTATGGGAACTGTGGAGCATGTAATGTGACTGGTCATGTGCCAGGAGCACGTGATCGTGTGAATGAGTTGCCTTATCAAGAAAACCCTAGGCTAAGGCTAAGTCCTATTTCAGAGTATTCCCTGGCATAAGGTATTGGTCACATGATGTGGCAGATCTCAGAAGAGATCTAGATCCTTCCAATGATATCTGATCTCTTAATCTAGATTAGGGTCTGATCTGTGGCAGAGATCCAGATTGGATCTCCTTGGCCTCTAGGCAGCCATGCTGCATTCATTAATCTATACCAGTGCTAACTTCCATTCCACCCACATTCTCATGGTGTGGCTTCTCTTTCATTCCCCTCCCTTAATCCATGAGGCCACTGCCTCACTCCTCATTGCTGCCCCATGTTCTCTGTCATATATTTATTTAGAGGTAGAAGCTACTTTAGCTATTGGTGCCCATAGATAGCATACTTTAGGGTAGACCTCCTGTACTTGGTCTGTGCACAGATCTCTACAATATATAAGGCAGGGGGTGCAAGCTGGGGATTCCCCAGTCTTGCTCTCTTGACCTCTTAGTTGGTTATACAGACTGAACACTCAGTGCTGCTGGCTACTGGTTTACACAAGAGCCCAGGCCTTATTCTTTCTCTTTTTGCCTAGTTCTGGGCCACTAGCACAAAAGCCCAAGCAGCTATTAGGATAGACTAGGAGTGTCCACCAAGGTCATCTCAAGTATCAAGTCAGGGTGGGAAGTCTCCCACTTCATAAGCTGCTGATGAGGCTTTTGAACTAGTTGCCCCTAACTAGGCCTTGAGAAAATACGATGGCAGCTAGTCAAAGGAGTCGCCTTATAAGAGCTGAGAGGGATCCCCCCTTTGGGGACAGCCCTCAGATCAAAATGGATCTGTGTATAAACCAGCTAAGGTCACAGAAAAGCAAGACTGGAGAAACCCTGGTCTTAGCTCCCTGCTTATATATTGCCTGGGTCCATGCACAGACCAACTACAGGAAGCCTACCCTAATCTATGCTATCTATGTGAACCAATAGCATAAGGGGCTTGTACCTTAGTAATAGATAAGAGATAGGGAAGCATGGATCATGTGTGTAGAGTGAGGCAGTGGCCTCACAGATCTAGGGATGGAATGGAAGAGTGCCACACCATAAGAATGTGGGAGAATGGAAGGGAAGCATAATCTGGATCTATAAATGTGGCATGGCCATCAAGAGGCCAAGGAGATCCATCAGATCTCTGCCATGATCTCATCTAGAGATCTGCCACATCATGTGACTAGACCTGTGCAGGGGAATGTCTGTCTAAGAATACTAAATAATAAGAACTTAACCTCAACCTAGGGTTTCCTTGTAAGGCATGTGGTTCCCACGGTCACGTGAGACTGTTGTGTTAGGCTGGCGCCATAACAATGTTGATGGAACAAAAGAATCTATTGGGCAGATCATGCACTGTATAGTGCTCTATCTCTCAATCAAGGATAAAAATGACAAATGGTATTAAGAATGTACTATGGCTATGGTATCCAATTTAAAAACCATCAATTTACTCATTGAATATAATTGGTTCAAAAGGTATAACCCAGATATTGACTGGGTAAAAAAGATAATTCATTTTCCTAACTGTCATGTAGTATGTCAACAAGTTCAGATAAACACAGCAGAAGATAAAGAGTTGAAAAAGGAATTACCAAGGGAAGTATGGCCATTCTTATTAGTCTTTTTACAGAGAGATTAAGAACAAATGCTAACATGTAAACTATGGGACCATGCAGTTGATCTAAAATCAGACTTTATGCTGAAAAAATAAAGGATTATCTCTTTTGCTAATGCTAAATTACAGGAAGTAAGGGAATTCATTAATAAGAAGTTAGTAAAGGGATATATCAGACCCTCTAAATCACCACAGATATTACCAGTGTTTTTCATTGGTAAGAAGAATGGTGGGAAATGGAAGGTTATTGACTATTATTATCTTAAAAATTACATAATTAAAAACAACTATCCTATCCCTTTAATCTCTACTCTTATTGATTGCCTGAAAGATGCTAATCTTTTTACAACACTATATTTTCAATGGGGTTACAATAACATTTGAATCAAAGAAGGGGATAAATGAAAGGGAGCTTTCACTACTGTCTTAGGTGTGTATAAGCCATTAGTTATGTATTTCAGAATATGCAACTCCCCAGGTATATTCCAAGCCATGGTTAATAATACATTTTATAATCTCTGGGCAGAAGTGCTGGTATATATTGACAATATTATTATTTTTACCAAAGGAAAAACTCAGATGGAACACTATATAATAGTGCAGGGAGTTTTAAAATGTCTGCAAGATTATAATTTAATTTTTTCTTAAAACCCTTCAAGTATTATTTTGCAAAACTAAAGGTCAACTATTTAGGCATAGTAGTATCTAAAAAGGGAGTACACATGTAGTTAAACAAAACTAAGGCTATTTAGGATTGGCCTATTCCTTCTATGATTAAACAACTGCAGTCTTTTTTGGGTTTGGCTAATTATTATCAGAGATTTGTTTCCTGATTTGCAGATATTGTAAGATCCCTTTATTACCTCACTTGCAAAACTATTTCTTTTTATTGGAGTGCAGACTGCCAGCAGGCTTTTGATTAACTCAAGACAATTTTTATCTTCAATTCATTTTTATTTTTTCTAATTCCTTTTACTCTATTTGTCTTAAAACCAATGCCTCATGTTATAACTCTGGATCCCAGAGGCTAAACCTAGATGAAGAGGAAGAGAAGAAACATGAAGAAACTCAAGAGAAGGCTCTGAAGAGAAGCAACCAAAGAGAGATTAATGAAGGAGAATTTAGAAGAGACTTATGCCTATGCAACTCAGGACTAAGCTCTGAAAGGGATAGGATTCAAAGAAGTGCAAACTACAAGGTATGAAGTGATTAAGTCTGGAGAGACTTGACTACCCATACCTGCCCCTTATATATGGCCCAGGGTGACATATGGACCAAGTACACTAAGCCTATCCTAGACTACTGCTAACTATGGACACCACTAGCAGTAAAAGTGCACTATTAAATAAGAGAGGAGCAAACATGAAGTGAACATAAAGGAATAAGGCAGTAACTTTACATATTAAGGGATTAAAATGGAAAAGAAGAGAAGACTTTGTAATAGAAGATCAGGATCATACATAGGAATGGATATCTCTGCCACAGATGTAATGCAATCATAGATGCATGTCTCTAGATTTATTAGATCCAAAAAGCTAGCATCAAGATCCAGATTGGGAAGATCCCAGATCCTATATTATGTGACCACTAACCATGTAAGAACTCATAAAAAATCAATACCTAAGCTAGGATTATCTGAAAAGGAGTATGTCTCCTATAATCACATGAAATGAAAGTAATAGTTGCACAAGATGTGTAATATCTCAAGTGTTACTATGGAAGCCATCCTTTCTTTTTAACTCAGTGATGGATCCTGGCATCTGGTGGCCTATATGTCTCATGCATTTACTCCTATGGAGTTGAATTATTGTTATGACTCTGGCTTGCAACAAGAGTCAAGAGGAGCAATATCAGAGGTAGAATGTAGGAAAACACTAATTACATAGGGGCTAGGGCAAAAGTAAAAGGAATATAACCCAAGAGGGGCTCAGAGGCTAAGAGAGCTGACCATGAGAAGCCAGAAGAGACTAGTGGCACAAATGCTCAAGTCTAAAAAGACTTGGCACTGGCCCTGCCACTATATTACTACTTAAACATTGCATAGCTTTTGGTCATGTAATAAAAATCATAATATTACCCTCTTTTTTGAGTCTGAGGACTTTAGACAAGTCAAAACTATAGTAATTGAAGGGCCTGAATGCTTGACAGTCCTAAGCTGACCCCTTTTTGAGATTTTGCCCTTAACAATAAAACTTGCATAGTAAATAAAAGGGAACTCATAGATTAAAATAAATAAATATGGAAAAAAGAGAGAAAAAAACTATACTATTGCCCATGCTCTAAACATAGCTTGAAAGGATTTTTGCCAGGGATAGTAGTATTTATGTGATTGTTCATATTGCAGCAGAAATACACTGCATATGACCCAAGTAGGTCATGGATAAAGTGCCAGGGCTTCAGCAAGAAGAGAAAAGGATAACCAATGCTATAGAAAAGTACTGGGGAATAATGAAGGCAGAGCACAAGAAAAGACAGTTTATTAGCCAGGCTTTTGTACTCTTTTAAAGAATTGCATGTGGAGCTTGTAAGGGGTTCAGAGCACTTATAGAAATAACAGGAAACCAATAATTGTAGCTTGTAATACCAGGTACCTTAGTTACTGTGCAAGACAAAACAATACCATAGCAGTTTAAGAACCTGCTCAGATCCTGGGCTACTTGAGTGACAGTTTCTTGCACACTGTTAATACCTTGACTTTACACTGAGCAGTATCTCAGCCATTTTTATGCTACTAATGACCTTTAGAGCTGTTGGATCTTCTTTCTACATAGCTGCTAATTTGGCATGCTCAGATTTCCCAATGTGAGCTAGTCAGTAAAACAGCATCTAAGAGAAAAGGAGATAAGAATGAGAGAAGTAAAAAAAGAAAGAAAAAGTCATTTATGAGCATTCTGGACATTGCTCAGAAGTTGCATGTTATGCTCTTGTGTGGCATGATGGATTGCAGCTGGTGATGCTTGAGTTATGGACTGAGCTGACCAGGGGACAGAAATAGCATCTGAAAGGGAAGAATCAGAGGGAAAAAGATAAAAGGGCAAAAGAAAAGAATAAAAAATCATGCTATATTTGCAGCTCTTTATTTATAGCTCATACTTACTATGTTCTACTCATATTTCACTAATCCTCATGTATTCCATTGATACTACCCATTTTCAAGGTTGAGGCATTCCAACTTAATACATAATGGAGAGTAGAAGAGTAAAGATCTGTTTTTTTTTTAAATTGTTAGCATTATTTAAAACATTTGAGAATCTCATCCAGCATGAATGTCATGCAGTTATAGCACTGCACAGGAATGTCATGGTCATTATAGTATGCAGCTTGTATTACTTGCATGTTAATGTGCTTGGAATATTAATAAAGAAGTTATTTTGCCATGTTAGCCTTTTCCCTAAATATAATGAATATAGCATGATAAGGAAGTGGGGCAGGTAAAGTGGTGAAAGCTTGAATGTATTCTTGTGGAGGTCTTGGAGTAATCAGGTCTGGCACACAAATAATATCAGTAGAAGACATTATTGGAGAACTTACCAGGAATTATAACTGAGAAGAAAAGGGTGATTTGCAAAGATAAAATACTTTCTGTGTGAAAAATGCAATATAATTGTCACATTTATAAGTTACAGTGTTGGTGGCCTCTGTATGTTCATCACAACAAGTGGCTTTTACAGTCAGTGTAGCTTCATAGGGAAATGTGCAGTTATAAATGAACTTTACATTACAATACTGGATCTTGGTATATTTTGGAACTTCTCAATGGAGCAGAGTTAAAGGCTAGACAGAGGTATTGCAGATGACTTCTTGGTTGGATCCTAAAGGAGTTGGCAATGAAAGAAGGGAAGAGAAGAATAACTGTGGGCAATTGTCATATTCTATGTCTTTAATCCAATTCTGACCCAGCTTATACCTGATTCTTATTACACATCTAGTGAACACAACAGTTCATAGCACATGACCATAAAAACTATTGAGCATGTAATGTGAATGGTTGCATAGTCATGTGACCAGGAACACATGATCATGTGAATAAGTTGCCTTACAAGGATAACCCTAGGCTAAGGCTAAGTCCTTATTATCAGAGTATTCCCTTGTACCAGGTATCAGTTACATGATGTGGCAGATCTCAGATGAGATCTAGATCCAGTACCCAATGATATCTGATCTCATAATCTAGATTAGAATCTAATCTATGGCAGAGATCCAGATGAATCTTCTCAGCCTTATGGTAGTCATGCCTCATTCATATCTGAGAACCAGTGCATTTTCCATTCTTCCACATTCTCATGGTATGGATTCTCTTCCATTCCAATCCCTTGATCCATGAGGCCACTGCCTCACTCCTCATTTCTAATCCATGCTTTCCCCTTACTTATTTAATAGAGCCAGTACTGCTATTGGCATCCATAGATAGCATAGGGTAGGGTAGGCTCCCTGTACTTGTTCTGTGTGCAAGCACTGGCAATATATAAGGCAGGGGGTGCAAGCTGGAGAAACCCAGTCTTGCTCTCTTGACCTCTAGGCTGGTTATACAGGCTGATCACTTAGTGCTGCTGGCTATTGGTTTACACAAGGGCCCATTACTCATTACATTCTCTATTTGCCTAGTTAGGGGCCACTAGACCAAAAGCCTTATCAGTTATCAAGGACAAGTTAGGAGTGTCCACCAATGTCATCCTAAGTATCAAGGAAGGACAGTAGTTACCATTTCAATCCTTGCATCCAGCAAGCCCCTGACTCTCCATGTAACTCCAGTCCTCTGTTTTCACTCCATCTTATACTTACTGTTATAGTCTGCTTTTTCACTTTTCAATTACGTGACCTTATCTTATCTTCTCCACATGGTTATCTAATCTTTTATCTTATCAGGGCACGTGACGGGTCACATGACTGGTCTAGACCCAGGGCGTAGGGTTAGCCTGTAGCCTTCCAGCCCCTTTTCATTTCCGTTATTCTTCCATTTCAGAAGCATCGAGTTCTTTCAGCCATTGGCTATTCTCACGGTGACTTCTGTTCTTTTTGATCGCCGTTCAGGGTCCATGGGAATTCTCCCATCAGGGTCTTGGTCCGTGCGCTGTAGCCTTAGGTATATATACTGTAGCAAAGACGTCTCAAGACTCTCCAGTCTTGAGCACTTGTACCTACTGTGCAGTGTTTCATCTTGTACTCCTACACATCTCACAATCCTCATTTCTTTTCAAACCGACACCGACACCGAGAAAGCCCTAGACTAGGGTTACAACGACACTGACTCCATCAAATACAATACTTACTATGTCCACATACTCTTGCTTTGCCATTAGTACCAGTTCTCTGGCCTCTATTCCTGCTTCACTCTAGTTCTGATCTTAATTCTATTTCTATTCTTAGTACATATTATCTCACTACCTTAGTCTTTACTTCATTTCCTCTGGTCCACTCTGCCTTAATCCATATTGTTATTCTGCTCCTAGTTCTTGCCATCACTACTGTTTCTATTCCTTTCCTTATCTTTTCTTGCTTCTTCCTGCCATCCTTTAGTTTCAGTCTGACAAGATTGGACATTGTCTTCCCTAATATCTCCATTTGTCTCTTAGTTACTTAGACATATGTACTATAGTTCTGCATTCTATACCTTAGTTAGAAAATTGATAAAAATATCCCCTGTTTGAACTTTGTCTTTACCCTGACTAAGCTTCTAAGCTTATCCTTTGAATCTCCAGGTTACCTCAGAGTAATTCCAGGCTTTAATTGAATTCCTAAGGAAATTCTAATGGGCTTATTCTTATTATAACTAGACTTGATGCTTTTTGTCTCACTTGTCCCTTTTGTTAAGCTATAAGATCACTGAAATGGATATCTACCCATTCTGCCTTGATACTCAAGCTACCTTGATAAATACTTCTAATTCTTTCCTGGGAAACTGGTAAGACTTTTAACTTGTGATCTCTAACTAGGCAAATGAGAGAATGATGAAACCACTACTCTTGTATAAACCAGAAGCCAGCAGGAAAGAGTTATCCCATATAATCAGCTAAGAGAGCAAAAGAGCAAGACTGGGGAAATCCCAGCTTGCACCCCCTGCCCTATATATTGCTCAGATCTGCACACAGACCAAGTACAGGAGGCCTACCCTAAAGGTCTACTATTTAAGGACACCAATAGCAGTAACCACTTAACTAATAGATAAAGGATGGAGAAGGCATGAAGCAGGAATAAGAAGTGAGGCAGTGGCCTCATGGATCAAGGGATTGGAATGGAATAGAAGCCATACCATAAGGATGTGGGAGAATGGAAGGGAAGACATACAGAATCAGATCTATAAAAGAGACATGGTAGTAGCAAGGCCAAGGAAATCCAATCTGGATCTCTACCACAGATGCAGATTCTAATCCAGATCCTGAGATCAGATATCATTGGAGACTGTACCTGGATCTCATCTGAGATCTGCCACATTATGTAACTGATATCTGGTGCAGGAAAATACTCTGATATAAAGAACTTAGCCTTAGCCTAGAGTTATTCTTATAAGAATACTTGTTCATATGATCACATGCTACTGGTCACATGACTATGCAACCATTCGCATCATGTGCTCTAAAATCCCATGGTCACATGCTTGAGACCATTATATTTGCTAGCTGTGTAATAACCACTCTTTTTTCTTTCTCTGATCTCTTTGCAAATTAGAACACTGGGTTTTGCAAGGGCACACCACATAAGGTGAAGCCAAGTCCCATTAGGGTATTTGTACTCAGGATCTGTTGTCTGGATTCTCACTATATGTCTAGAGATAAGTTTTGACAGCAATAGTGTTTTAGTTGTTTGACTAACTCACTATTTACCATAATACTTAGCATGGGGCCCATCAGGTCTTCCAGAGGGTCTTGCTGACTTGGTGCCAGTAATAGAACAGGTAAGCATGGAGGGGAAGCAGTGGAAGGGATGGTCAAAGCAGGCAGGTAAGAAAGAAAGAATAGCTTAGTGCCTTCTGGGCACTGCCACTGTAGTTACTCTAGTAGCATGCTTGACACAGTAATTACTGGCACTTATTCTTCCTTGGCTGCTGGAGGGGCAACTGGGGGCAGTGATGATGGTAAAGAGAGTACTATTATCAAGAAGAATGGAGTTAGTAATGGATGGGCAATTACTTCTTTTTTGTCTTGTATTTCTACATATGCCAGAAATGACACTTATTTTCCAGTGATGGCTTCTGGTGGATTAAAACTCAGAGGAGTAAATAAGAGAATAACTTCTTTTTTCTTTTTTTCTTATTTGTTGGGGTTAGAGAAGAAATTTGAAGTTCATTCTATAGGGGGTAAGGCAGTAATGGCAACAAAGAATAGGAAATTGTTGGAGAAAGTGGGCCTGATAATGGATAAAGGGCAGTTTCTTCATTTTTTAAGTTGTCTGGTGTTTCTATAAAAGGTGGGAAAAGAGCTTGAGCTTTGGGATTTATCTGTGGTAGGCTGCCAACTTCAGTGAGTTCTACCAAGGAGTTCTTATGAGTAAGAAGGACAGTACTGTATGCACCAGACATCTGTTTCTTCTTCTGTGATCTTGTCTTCTTAAATGCAGCTAAAGAGTTGTATTTGATAATAGAGCTGGGAATAGCTGGGGAAGTAAAGGGAATCCTGGGGAACAACTTTTTTGTGTGTGATATATTCTCAACTTTGATCAGATTAATAAAGCAAGTATAAAAACTCAAGAACAATGACAAAATTAGCTTATAAACTATTTTATTCAATATAGGCAATGTCTGAGAACTCTGCTGCAATCTGAGGGTCATCTTGTCTTGCTGTGATACTGCAGTCAGCTTGACTTGTTGCTGCACCTGAGCTAGTGGCTTATGTGCTCATGTGAAAGGTACCTGTTATGCACTCCAAGAGTGCAATCTAAATACTACACAACACTGATGAGTGACAGGCAAACAACAACAACATGAGGGCTTTTAGACTAGTGGCTACAAACTAGGCTTGTAAATCTTGAAGGAAAGAAGGAGAAGGAACTAAAGAGCTCAGGTTAACTCCACAGTGCAGAGCCCAAAAACTAGAAGTGGCAAATCAACAAAGTGATTAAGACTAGAGAGACTCCATGTCTTGCCTACCCTGTGTTATAATCATTTTTCACTTTTTACATCACATGACCATGGGACACTTTTACCTTTTCACTTCTTCACCTTTTCACCTTTTCACTTCTTCACTATTTCACACCTTCACATTAATCACATTCTAGACCATTCCAGACCATAACATTATTACCTGGAAGTTACCATGAGGAACTGCTAAGGTACTCACTCCTTTACTGCCATTGGTCTGCTTACTGTAGCCATAGTTTAGAGTCAACCTGGTTACATGGTCTGTGCCCATTCATGTAGCATATATAAAGGGCTAGTGCAAGCTGGGACTCCCCAGTCTTGCACACTTGAGCCTTAGGCTTTATACAAGGCACTTGACTTTTCACCTTTTCCTATTGCCTAGTTCTCTGTGGTCTAGTTTAAACCACAGCTGTTTAGTCAAGGCATCCACTGGGACCATCATTGAGTCATGAGGATAGGATGGCAGTAGCCGTTTTATCCTGTATATATATTGTCAAAAGGCATAGCCTCATATACAGGATAAGTAAACTACTATCTATGTGAACCAATAGCAGTAATATCTTGTCTCTTCTAAATAGAGAAATAGAGCATAGGGCATGAGTTAGAAGTAAGGCAGTAGTCTCACAGATCAAGAGAAATAGAAGAGGAATCATAACCATGAGAATGTGGAAGAATAGAAGGTACTTAGGGTCAATGGATATGAATCAGGCATGGCAACCATAAGACTGAGGAGATCTATCTAGATCTCTGCCACAGATTAGATGTCATCAGTATCAATCTAAGATCTCATCTGAGATCTGCCACATCATGTAATTAATCCATGAGTGAGAAATATTCTGAATAATAAACAAAATCTAAGCTGAAACAGCAGCAGCCATCCTTTCCTCATGTCTTAGTGCTGAACCAGTGAATGTTTTTTCTTAAAAGATGTGGTTTTACACTAGATCACAGTAAACTAGGCAAAAAGAATAAAAGAAAAGAGTCAAGTGCCTTGTATAAAGCCCTAGAGCTTAAGTGCACAAAACTGGGAGATTCCCTCTTGTGCCAGCCCTTTATATATGATACAGGTATGTGCACAGACCATGTCACTAGGGTCTACCCTAAAGTATGCTACAGTAAGCAGACCAATGGCAATAAAAGAGCAAGTACCTTAGCAGTATCTTATAATAACTGCCAGGCAATAATGTCATGATCTGGAAGGTTTTAGAATATGAAGTGTGAAAATGTGATAATTTGAAATGGTGAAATAGTAAGGGTTCCCAGGGTCATGTGATGTGAAAATGAAAAAGTTATTATAACATAAGCCTAGGGTTTATTCTTATAAGGCAGATAAGTTCCACAGTCACATGAGTAAATCATTAGTATTTGCTAAGCACATAACAGTACCTGTGGATAGCATACACTAATATAATCATACTTACTGCATCTGTAACACTAAATCTTCTTGGGCAATATCTTGCAATATATCCAATTGTGCCATAATAAGCACATAGGATACTTCTTTGGTAAATAGTTATATTTTTTGGCAAATCTGACAGTAGATTTTTGACTTTCTCTAGTGTAACATTTCTCATGCCTTTGATGAAGCAGGGGCAACTGTATTCTTGTGCACTTTTGTTTGTGCAGGTGCAACAACTGTCATGGATAAAGAAAAAGGGAAAACTTCTTGCTAAGAGCATTTCTATTCTAAATAAACTATTGGTGTTATATTTGAAGAGATCTTTGACAGGGGAATGGTGGTGGTAAAGGAAAATATTATTACTGTAGGGGAACTTTTTTTGCCAGATAATAACTGTTACAACTCTGGATCCCAGAGACTAAGCCTAGATGAAGAGTGAGAGGAGAAACATGAAAGGAAGAATCTAATGGAGGCTCTGAAGAGGAGCAATCAAGGAGAGATCAACAAAGGAGAACTCAGAAGAGACTCATGCCTGTGCAACTATGGATCTAATCCTTGAAAGGGTTGGAATCCAAAGAAGTGCTTTAAGCAAGGTACAAAAGTAATCAAGTCTAAGAATGTTATGTTTCCCTCTCTTTTTCCTTTTTTCTCACATACCTTAGCTTTATGTTCATGCATCTTGGATGCTTTCTTGTTCTCATTCTGAAACTTCCACTTTCTTTGTTCCAGAACATTCTCTGACTCAGTGGATATCACACATGATCTGTGTTATGGCTCCAGCCTAACATGTGGTCTCATGTGACCATGAGAGACTTAGAAAGCATGTGATGCAGGTCATGTGACCAAGAGCACATGATTGTGCAAACGAGTAGCCTTATAAGGCAAGCCCTAGGCTAGAGTGAGTAGTCCTCTTCAGAGTTCTCCCTGCACTAAGGATTAGGTCATGTAACACTGTGGCTGGATCCCCGATGGGATCTTAGATCCATCTGATGATATCTCTTCAGAGATTAGGATCTGATCTGTGGCAGAGATCCAGATTGGATCTCCTCGGCCACCAGGCGGCCATGCCGCATTCATAGATCAAGACCAGTGCATACTTCCATTCTCCCACATCCTTATGGTGTGGCATATCTCCTCTCCATCCCTTATCCATGAGGCCACTGCCTCATCCCTTCCATTATGATCCATGCTTTCCCCTCCTGTTATCTATTACAAGAGGTAGGAGCTACTTAGGCTATTGGTTTACATAGATAGCTAGACTTAGGGTAGGCTCCCTATACTTGGTCCGTGTGCAGATCCCAATAGTATAAAGGCAGGGAGTGGTGAGCTGAGGTTTCCTCAGTCTCACTCTCTTGTCTCTTAGCTGAGATTACACAAGAGATCTCTATGATCCTAAGTCTGTTCCCAAGATGGGAATCCACTCTGGCTCTCTAGAGTTTAGGCTCATCCTTTCTCTATTTGCCTAGTTAGGGGCCACTAGCCAAAAGCCCTAGCAGTCATTCAAGAATGAGGCACTTACCAAGGTGTTCAAGATCAGAGGATATGGGTAGTCACCCATAACAATCTGCTTTCTTTGTACTTAGTCATCAGATATGACCCATCACCCAATTCTCTCACATTCCATCCATTTCCACACAAATCATTAGTTATCTCTTATGACTTATCCAACTGAGTCTGAACCTTATCCATTGTACTATCTAAGTAGTGTACTTTATCTCTCCTCTCTCTTTACACTACTTCTACCTTCCACTACCTGCACCATACCTAGTACCTTGCAATCCACTCTTAGTTCATGCATTGGTACACAAGAGGAACTCCCTAGTCAACCCTAGTCACTGCCAGCCTAGTATTGCTGGTGTTCTTAACCCCATTGTCAAGTCTAAAGCCAGTGTTATCCCTATAAGTCATACCACTTCCCAAGCTGACTCTCATCAAGCTCTTCTAGCCCACAGTTTATTTGACTCCACTGTCAAACCCTAGCCATTCACAGCCCAGTTCCCTCTTCTGAAGGTCTACACTTGTTCCTACCTGGATCAAGTATAACAAAGAAGACTTGACTACCCATACCTGCCCCTTATATATGGCCTAGGGAGGCACACAGACCAACTACTACTAGCCTACCCCAAGGTGCTGCTATCTATGGACACCAATAGCAGTAAGGTCACACTATTAAATAAGAAAGGTAAAGGTATGGAGCAGATATGAAGAGTATGGCAGTGGCCTTATGGATCAAGGGAAGAAATAGAAGAGAAGTAGAGATCTCATAATGAAAGATTAGGGTTATGCATGAGAATGGAGATCTCCCCAGAATCTGCCCATAGATCTTCTTCATTAAAGATCTAGTAGTATCTTCATGGATCTGATGGATCCTTGAATCTACTTCTATGATTTCATCTGTGGCAGAGATCTCCATTCTCATGCATAACCCTAATCTTTCATTATGAGATCTCTACTTCTCTTCTATTCCTTCCCTTGATTCATAAGGCCACTGCCTTACTCTTCATATCTGTTCCTCATGGGAACTGCCAGGTGATGATGTCATGGTCTAGATTGTGACTAAGTGAAGGTGTGAAAGTGTGAAAGTGTGAAGAAGTGAAGAAGTGAAGAAGTGAAGAGGTCAAAGATCAAAGGTGTCCCATGGTCATGTGATGGAAAAGTGAAAAAGCAATTATAACAGACTTTGGCTAAGAATATGGTGAACTTATTAGTAATATCCTATAAAGAAATACTTTCAAAACTCAATAACAGATTCTAAAAATCTTAACTTCTTTATTTAGTCTTTTCTTCTTCAGAGGAAACTTTTTTCTTTTAAATTCTCTGAACAGCACTGTATATTGTTTTTCAATCTTTTCATGATATTTGTAAACTTGTTAGCTCACAAATAATAAATAAAATGTCAAAACTTAATAATAACTTAAAACAAAGCCAAAATAGAACTTTGTGCTTTTCTTGCTCTCTTCTTCAGGGGCAAAGCATTCTGCTATCTTCTAAATTCAAGGAGTTTTAGAAAACTTAAGCAAGTGTTACAACTCTGGCTTGCAACAAGAGCCAAGAGGCAGAGATGGTGTTATAATCCCTTTTTCCCTTTTTCCCTTTTCATCACATGACCGTGGGAACCCTTGACCTTTTCACCTTGTCACATCTTCACTTTTCACACCTTCACACTTTCACACCTTCACTTAGTCACAGTCTAGATCATGACATCATTGCCTGGCAGTCTTCACGAGGAACTACTAAGGTACTCACTTATTTATTGCCATTGGTCAGATCATTGTAGCATAGTTAGAGCTGGCCCAGTTTACTTGGTCCATGCGCAGTACTGTAGCATATATAAAGGGCTGGCACAAGCTGGGACTTTCCAGTCTTGCGCACTTGAGCCTTAGGCTTTATACAAGGCACTTGACTCTTTTACTATTCCTTTTGCCTAGTTCTCTGGGGTCTAGTTCAAACTCCAGCTGTTAGTATTAAAGGCATTCACTGGGACAGATTGAGACTTGAGGCCAGGGCAGCAAGAAGCTGCTTCAGATGGAATGTGGAAAAACACTAACCACACAGGGACTAGAGCAAAAGTAAAAAAAATATGACCTAATAGGGGCTTAAAGACTAAGGGAGCTGACCATGAGAAGCCAGAGAAGGCTAGTGGCACAAGTGCTCAAGTCTAAGGAGACTTGGCACTGGCCCTGCCACTATATTACTACCCAGACAATGCATAGCTTTTGACCATGCAATATATCTAAAGTATTACATGTATTAAAAAAAGCTAGTAAAGAAAAAAGAACACTGAAAATGCTAAGTAGAAGGAAAAGTCATATTAATTATCTTATCTATGACAAAAAACACTCTTAGCTGTTATGCAGGCTTTAAAAAACTGGTACCATTATTTTTTAAATCACTCTTACCTTGAAATTGAACTAATTACAAGAATTTAGAATATTGAATGAAACCTTAAGATCTATCTCCTCACCAGGCTCATTGGCAGGCTATGCTTACAGAATTCAATTATACTTTTGTTCATAAACTGGGCATATCCAATGGTCATGCTAATGCTCTTTTCCATTATTCAGACTATGGTATTCCTGCTAATCTCAACAAGGGCATTACCCTTCTTTCTGATTCTATTTTTATTAATTCTATCTGTCCTTCTTCCTCTTCCTTCAATAAAGTTATCACTAGCTCATCTTTCCTTTCTCTTCTGTCTTCCTGGTATTATAACAAAGATCTTAATGTTACAGCACAAGCCTAACACACAGTCTCACATGACCGTGAGAGTCTCAGAAAGCATGTGATGTGGGTCATGTGACCAGAAGCACGTGATCATGTGAAAGAGTTGCCTTATAAGGTTAAGCCCTAGGCTAAGGTTAGTAGTCTATTCAGAGTTCCCCCGCACTTAGGTTTAGGTCAGGTGACTGTGGCTGAATCCTCAATGGGATCTTAGATCTATCCAATGATATCTCTTTGGAGATTAGGATCTGATCTGTGGCAGAGATCCAGATTAAATCTCCTCGGCCTTATGGTGGCCATGCCCCTTTCATAGATCGAGACTGGTGCATCCCTTCCATTCCACCCACACCTCATGGTATGGCAGCCTCCTTTTTTCCTCCCTTTATCCACGAGACCATTGCCTTACCCATCACCCATGAGTTATGCATTCCCTTATCTATTATGAAAGGTACTGTTGCAAACCATGCAACGACCACTTTCACTCTCACATGATCGTGGGAATCCCAACCCTTATCAGGCTAAACCCTAGCTTAGGACTAAGCATATCTTATACGAGTACTCATAAGGTTAGTGACCACAAGGCACATCTAGGATCTTCCCTGGATTTTCCCTGGATCTTCCCTGATCCCGATCTGATCTATCTCCGTGGATCTGACGGATCTGCCGATGGATCTCATCTGTGGATTGAGATCCCCATCCTCATTGTGTCCTGACCCCTTACCTTCCATTCCCCCACCTCCTTTCATATATGATCTATGCATTCTCCTCATGGCCTACACGAGTAGCTGCACTTACGCCATTGGCTGGATTACTGTACTACTTCAGGGTAGACACGGATGTACATGGTCCATGCACCATCTAGTGTAGTATATAAAGGCCAGCTCAGAGTAGTCAAGTCCTCCAGACTTGATTACTTTGTAGCTATAGGCATTTGGCTTCAGGAAAGCTCTTCTTAGAAGATCAGACCCTTCAAGATAGAAGGCCGAGATTCAGGAAGTCCCGAGCAAGAGTCTCTTACGTGTCCTCCTCGTTGTCATCACCGATAACTCCTTGGTTGCTTCACTTCAGAGCCTCCATTTAGAAGTTCCCTCCACTCAGTGTTTCTCCTCCTCAGTTCATAGTCTAGGTGTAGTCTCTGATCTTCAGAGTTGTAACAGGTATGAGCTACTTAGGCTATTGGTGTCCATAGATAGCTAGCTTAGGGTAGGCTCCCTGTACTTGGTCCATGCATGGATCCCAATAGTATAAAGGCAGGGAGTGGTGAGCTGGGTTTTCCCAGTCTTACTCTCTTGTCTCTTAGTTGAGCTTAGCAGGTGACATACTACGATCTCTTGGCTGTCCCTTTGGGAATCCCCTTGAGCTCTCTAGGTTCGGATTCAACATTCTCTCCACTGCCTAGTTAGGAGCTACTAGCATAAAAGCCCTAGCAGTCATTCAGATCAAGGTGCTTACCAAGGTGTTCGAGAACTGAGCATATGGGTAGTTACCCATAACACTTAAAGTCTATAAAAACAAAAACAATTAAACATTTGCATTTGTTTCTTTAGCCTTATATTCTAAATTACTTCATCTTACTCATTCTTTGTTATACATCTTGCACAACCACCACTTTTGAAACGGGATCTTCCCGTTACTTGCTAATACTCGAAGTCCTTGGTGGACGCTCCTGATCTATCTTCGATGACTGCTGAGGCTTTTAGACTAGTGGCCTCGAACTAGGCTGAGTGAGAGGATGAGACCACTTCTCTTGTATAAACCAGTAAGCCAGCAGCTCTGAGGGTTCAGGCTGTATAACCAGCTAAGAGGTCAAGAGAGCAAGACTGAGGAGACCTCAGCTTGCACCCCCTGCCTTATATATTGTCAATGGTCGCGCACAGACCATGTACAGGGAGTCTACCCTAAAGTATGCTATCTATGTAACCAATAG
>JBBPJW010000752.1:0-21786 GCA_038088935.1 Pulveroboletus aff. viridisquamosus
CATACCATCTGCTGATTATCTGTTGATATGCAGTTAGTAATTTAATATGAATTTGAAATCAAGTTTGTTGACAATTTGTTAATAGCAAGTGAGTAATTTAGTATAGGTTTCAACTAAGTACTCTACTAATTACAAATTCTCTTGCCATTCTTCTATTGACAGATAGTAAGTAATTTAACATGAATTTAAAACAAGAATTCAACTAATCACTCTATTTTACTATTTTCCAATTGGTAGATAGTAAGTAACTAATATAAACATCAGATAAAATATTACTGGGCATAATTAATTATATCAATATTTTACTAATAGCAAGTAAGTAATCTAATAGGAATTTTAGATAGACATTCTATTTATTATCATGCTTTTAAATATTTTTTTCATTTATAGAAAGCAAGTAATTTTAATATAAAACTTTAGATAAGAATATTACTAATTACTATGCAATTTTTAATTTCTTATCATAGAAAGTAGGTGGCTTAATATGGCTCTAAAGTTGGATTTCTGCTAATCACCACTTTTTTAAACTCTTTTGTTAATAGAAAGTATGTAATCTAATATAGACTTAAAATATGGACTTTTTGATTTTTTCTTTTGATTTTTTCTATTTTTATGATTATTTAATAGTTTGTGGGTCCTTTTCCATACATAAGAAATTATTAATTTGACTAATTCATATTTGCTTTCATTGCTTTTCTTTTACTAGATGGTATGTAATATACTAGATTACTATTATTTAATATTAAATTTTTAAAATAGGAGGTAAATTAAACAAAGCACATCAACAATGAACAATACTAATATTTATATGTCATGTGCAATATTTAATTTAAAATAGAAAGTAAGTTTTTTACTTGTAAGACAAATCTATATTTTACTTATTATATACACTATTGACTTTTAAATCTTTATGTAATTTTATTATTTCTTAAATTATGGTATTTTTAGTTGGTAAGTGCTATATATCTAATGTAAGAATTGTATATTTATAATCTAATATTCACAAATATAGGATGTAAATTTATTTTATTATAAAATATGCTTGTATTGCTTATATTGATACTTTACATACTTATATATAGCAGGTAAGACATTTATATGATAATTACCACATTCTTATTTATAAATTAAATAGACTGTTTGTTTTTTCTGTCAAGTTTTATATGTAATATTCAATATTAATTAGATTCTCACCAAATCCATAATTTCCTCAGTAAATCATTTGTTAATTGTTATATATTTGCTAAAATAACATATTTATTAGAGTTCTAATCAAATAGCAGCTGCAAAATCCATGGCATGAATATTTATAAAAACATATTTATTATACTAATTTATTACATATTTAGATTACAACCATAGCCAAAACTCAAATAGAAGTTCTTCAAAATGGTATTAGTAAGTAATCAAATTCAAATTTAATAATAATAATAATTTTTTTCATAGATTATTTACTGCTTCTTCAATATTCCTTTAATCTTATTCAAGATGGATTTGATAATTCCTTTAACTTAGCAGTACGAAGATATACAGAGCTTAAAATATTTGAAAAGATATTTCAAGAAGTAGATAATTTTTTTCTGAAATATACTTCTATAAAGAACACAAATGAAAAAGCAAAACTTGTTATTCATGTTATTTTGCAGTACTCATTATATAGATAATGAATTAACAAAGCTTTTCACATGTTAACTTGACTTTATTATATACTAAGCAACAAAACCATTAATACTAGATCCTCAAATCTAACTATTATTGAAAAGTTCTGATCAAGGGCTTTCTAAATATATATTTAATGATTATGTAATTGCTTCTATATCTGTCAATGTTTACATATTTGTCTGAACTACTTATTGAAATAGCTTGATTGCCAATATTAAGAATATCAAAAACTACTAATAACAGAAAAAAAAAAAAAAAAAAACAGAAAACTAATTCAGTTTAAGGGCTAGGTAGAGATAAATATGAGTATGTACATACTCACAAGTGTTATGGATTAGCACTGCCTAGCTAAAAGGCTTCTTTATACTTTTATCTTTAGCTAAGTTTTTTTTCTTGTTAAAACCTGAAAATGCAAAAGAGGTCAAATCAAGTTTGGGTATACTGTCAAAACTTATCAAGGGAATCAAAACTTGTAAAGGCAAACTGGGTTAGAACTCCAAGTTCAAATTGCCAGAACTCATGAATTTACAAGAGATCAAGCTTCCAATTTAACTATACTGTTAAAAGGCATAACTTGATTGAATTCTGAGTTTCAAATTTTCAGTTGAAACATAGGTGGAGGAACTCTGGAGATCTCCAGGGAAGTTTAGAGGTTTTACAATTGAATTAACTGGAACTTGACTTTATCTTATATAGTGGCTTAAAAAACTATTCCAATATTGTTATGATCCCATCATACACTGATGGTCTTACTCACATGACCATGGGACTCACCTGCCCTATAAGGATAAACCCTAGGCTAGGTGTTAATTTGTTATATCAGAGTATTCCTTACTAATGGGTTAGACACATTGATGTGGCTGGATCTTAGATGAGATCTTAGATCATACTGATAATATCTAATCTAACAGATCTAGATTAGAATCGGATCTGTGGCAGAGATCTAGATAGATCTCCTTGGCCTTATAGCAGCCATGCCATACTCATTACTGTTGACCCTGAAGCCTTCATATCCTTATAATTGTGGTTCTCTTCTAAATCCCTTGATCCATAAGGCCATTGCCTCATTCCTAGTTCATGCCCTATGCCCTATTTTTCTATTTAAGAAGGTATGAGCATATACTGCTATTGGTTAACATAGATAGCAGTTAGTCATCCTGTATATGGGGCTGTGCCCCTAGGCAATATATATACAGGGTGGGCAAGACCTGGAGTCTCTCCAGTCTTGATTACTTGTATCTTTACTCCTCTTCATCTGGGCTCTACAGCCAAGAGTTAACCTGGATCCCTTCTTCCACTTTTCCCTTTCAAGATTCACAAGCCTAGTTGGGGCCACTAGTTTTAAAAGCCCTCTTGTCATTATTGGAAGCCTGTCACTCACTGGTTGTTGCAGTATTTTGGATTGCACTCTTGAGGTGCATAACAAATATTTGCATATTTTGCACTAAATGCAATGGCTATTAATAACTACTAATTATCATGCTAGGCAATAAGTATATGAAATGAAGTACTTGCTCTTTGATTTCTATTGGTTCAATGATCAAAGCATTTGGTTATGTTTTGGTAACATGGCAACCATATCAAAATGACAACTCATTGGGATACTTTTTTAACTTTGAATTCCCATTACATATATTGGACCCTGAAGTGCTGTAAGATGATTACATATCTTAAGTAAGTAATATATTATGTCACTTTTATGTCACTAATTAGCCTGCAGCATATATAAACCCTACCATTACAAATAAATTCCCTTATCTCTATTATAAAATATTTTCTGCTGCTTAAAGAGATAATATCATTTTTCTTGCCTCTTGTAATCTTTCCTGCAGGAAATTGCACCTCAAACTGGTCTAGGAAAGTCTACTTTGGCTAGAGTTCTTCAGAAAATCCAACTAAAGAAGAAAAATCATCATGGTAATTATTTTTCAAAACTTTCTTCTATCAACAAGCATGCTATTGTTTGACAAATTCTTACTGGAAAGGCTTGTAATGCAGTTTATGCCACTTATTTCATTAATTCTATTGTCAGTACTCCTGTCTGCTTACAAATAGTTAGAAATATTCTCAAGAATGTTATGTGTCTAGTAAACATGACAGTCTTAAGCATGTGACCATGGGAACTTCAGAGTATGTGATGTGAATGGTTGCATAGTCATGTGACCAGGAGCACATGATCATGTGAATGAGTAGCCTTATAAAAATAACCCTAGACTAAGGCCAAGTCCTATGATTTAGAGTATTTTCCATCATAGGTTTGATCATGTGATGTGGCAGATCTCAGATAAGATCCAGGTACAGTCCCTAATAATATCTGATCTTCAGATCTAGATTAGGATCTATATCTGTGGCAAAGATCCAGATGAATTTCCTTAGCCTTATGGTGGCCATGTTTAATTCATATCTGCCATCCTATGTATTCTTTTATTTTCCCATATCCTCATGGTGTGGTTTTCTTTCATTATATCTCTTGATCCATGAGGCCACTGCCTCACTCCTTATTTCCACACCATGCCTTTACCTCTCTTATTTAATATAGGCCTTACTGCTATTGGTTACCAGATAGTAGTAGTTTAGGGTAGGACTTCCTGTACTTGGTCCATGTGCAGGGCCTGGCAATATATAAGGCAGGAAGTGCAAGCTAAGTTTTCTCCAGTCTTGCTCTACTTGTCCTTTAGGCTAATTACCTGTGGAATTATACAAGTAACCCACTAGATCTCTTTGCTATTCCAAGATAGGATCCCATTGAGCTCTCTTTTGGCTTGGATTCCTTTGGTTGCTGAGCTTGGGCTTTACACAGGACCATTGTAATCTTTCTCTTATTCGGCAGCCTAGTTAAAGGCCACTAGCACAAAAGCTCTGCTTACAGATTGAAAATAGGAGCATTCATTAAGAATGTCTCAAGTATCAAGGCTAGGATGGGCAGAGCCCTGTAACAAGAAAGCTTTTTTAAAAGTTATGGTAAAGAAGAAAAAATCTCTTTTCTCTGCTATTTATAAAAAAAGCAGGTTGGTCTTTGCTTTAAAGTACCAGCATTGAACTGTGGAGGATTGAAAGAGAGTGATTTGGTCAGATAAGACTAAAATAAATAGGATTGGACCAGATGGACAAAAATATATGTGAAAAAAAAAGAGAGGAAATAAGTTCTGAGGAGGTCAAAGATACAGTCAAGTTTAAAAAAGGATCACTTATGGTATGGGGCTATATTGGATAAAATGATGTGGAAGTTTTGAGTGAGGTTAAAAAAAGAATGAATGCTAAACAGTATGTGGCAATTTTTGAGGAAGGATTGTTGCAGAGCATGGAGAATTCTGGAATTTCTTCAGATGAAATTATCTTTTAGTAAGATAATAATCTCAAGCATATCTCTAGAAGAGCTCAAATCTGGTTTAAAAAGCAATATATCAGGCTTTTAAATTGGCCTGCTTAATTTCCAGACCTTAATTCTATTAAACACACTTGGAGTCATTTGAAAAAATACCTTTCAAGTTATAAAAGGGCATTTGCAGGAGTTCATCAATTATAGGATAGGGTAATGGTAGAGTGGGAAAGGACTTCTGTGAAGAAGTGTTAAAAATGAATAGAAAGCATGCCTAGAAGGATTCAAGCAGTTATCAAGGCCAAGGGAGGTCATATCAGTTACTAAATATCATATTCTATTTAAAGTCAAAAAAGTATCTCAATGAGTTGTCATTTTGATATGGTTGCCAAGTTATCAAAACATAACCAAATGCTTTGATTATTGGACCAATAGAAAGCCAAGAGCAAGTACTTCATTTCATATACTTATAGCCTAGCATGATAATTAGTAGTTATTAATATTCATTGAATTTAGTGCAAAATATGCAAATATTGGGACAGTTTTTTAAGTTACTATATCTTAGTTCTTACTTCAGCTTCTTCAAACTATTCTATTCCAACTCTGTTTTCCCATCTCTCTTCTTGATTCCTGTTTTGGTTCTGTATCTAATGGTCATGTCATGTTAACATCTGTCATCAGTCATACTCTTAGATATCTCCATTTACATTTATATTTGCCTTCAAGAGATATTACTTCATGTTTTGCTTCTTTAACAACTCCTGATTTATCTTCATTTATTCTTAGCTAATCTATACTATAAGTATTGTACCTCTGTATGTAATACCTCAGTTTGAATATTAATAAAAACCCACCCATCTTGATTTTATCCTCACTTTAACCAAGCTTCCAGATTCATCTCTAATTCTCTGGGTTACTTTGAAGTATTTCCAGGCCTTAATGACTTCTTCAAGGAAATATTGAGGATCAACTCTCATTATAACTAGGCCCAATGCTTCTTGTCTTGCCTGTTATTCTTATTGAGCCTTAAAACAGCTTTTCTCTTTATTCTCAATCTCTTTGTAAATTGAAATACTAAATTATGCAAGAATATACCATACATACATTTATCTTTTTTTTTAGTGCCAAGGCAGAAACTGCTGTTCAAGTTGCTAAAACAATTTTCAATATTATCAATAAATCTCTTAACTCTGATACAATTTGCCAATACTTGAAAAAAAAACTAATATTGTTATGATCACTCTTTTCTTTGCTCTATTGATCTTAGCTTTAGTCTTCTTGCATTTTAGATGCTTTCTTGTTATATTAGGGACTTTTGGACCTTTTTAGTTTCTAAATCTTGCTTGATACCTGTCACTATTTTACCTTGATACCTCACCACTGTTTTATCTTGACAGGTCACTGTTGTTTCACCTTGACTGATATTCTGATATCTCAGACTTCCTTCACATCAGCTAGCTAACTATTGATCTTATCTTTGTACTATAAAGCAGCATACTTAGTATTACTTCTTCTTACACTATTTCTACCTAGAATTCCCATCTAGGCACTTATTCACTTAGCCCTTAAATCTATTCTCTTTGTTTATGCATATGCAGCAAGAGAGGAACACTGTAGCCCAGCAAGTCCAGCATTTTTGCTTGATCTCCAATATTCCAGAGAGATTATGGTGCTATTCTATGTTTGCACCAACTATAGCCTGAAGCTAACAATTATCAAGCTTTACCTTAGCCCAGTCCACTAGATCTATGTTAGTTCCTACCTGGGCCTAACATAACAAAAGAAACAGCATACTTTTCACAACTGCCTTTGTTGCAGATTGCCCACCATTTCACCCAAGTTCACTTTGTTTCTTGACTTCCTTTGGGGAGAATATTACTCTTAGCTTACAGATGACTTCAGCACCCCTTCAGAGACTAAAGAACCCCTGCCATTGACTAAAGAAAACCAAGAACTTGACCTTGCTCTTTCTTACAAGTTTTCATCTCCTCTACAGATTTCTTATAGTTCCACTTCTCCATCCATTCTAGCTTCCCTTACTTCTTTCCCTTCTCCCACAATGTCCACCTCTACTGAAGCCAAGCCCACTAAGCTTTTCCTCAGCACCTTCAAGCACTTTAATAACAACTACTTCAAAGCAGAAGCCTGGCTTGAGATGGTTTAATTTTACCCATTTTTCAATCAAGTCATCTATAACTCTTGTTACGGCTCCAGCCTAACACGGTGGTCGCATGTGACCGTGGGAACCATATGCCTTACAAGGAAACCCTAGGCTAAGGTTATGTTCTTATTATTTAGTATTCAGACAGACATTCCCCCACACAGGATAAATCATGTGATGTGGCAGAGATCCTAAATGGATCTCCTCAGCCTCCTGGTGGCCATGCTGCATTCATAGATCCAGATCATGCTTCCCTTCCATTTCCCCACATCCTCATAGTGTGGCACTCTTCCATTTCATCCCTAGATCCGCAAGGCCACTGCCTCACTCTACATGCACAATCCATGCTTCCCCTCTCTTCTATCTATTACTAAGGTATGAGCCCCTTACACTATTGGTTCACATAGATAGCATAGATTAGGGTAGGCTTCCTGTAGTTGGTCTGTGCACAGACCCAGGCAATATATAAGGCAGGGAGCTAAGACTGGGTATTTCCCAGTCTTGCTCTTCTGTGACCTTAGTTGGTTTATACACAGATCCTCTTGATCTGAGGTCTGTCCCAAGAAGGGATCCACCACAGCTCTCATGGGGCATTGCTTCTTTGGCCTGCAAAGCTATTGTATTCTCATTCAGGCCTAGTTAGAGGCAACTAGCACAAAAGCCCTATTAGCAGCTTAGACTCAAGGCATTCACCAAGGTAACACAAGACACAAGGCAAGGATGGCTAGTCAGCCATTACAACTCTAATGAGAAGCAAATCATCTTCACTCTCTTGTATATAATCAAGGAACCTGCCCTCTCTTGAACAACTAAATTTTGCTGCAAATTTATTGCCAGCATTACTGTAGCTATAGGAACTTTTGCAACTTTTTGCAAAGAGTTCCTTATTTATTTCAAAGCCCATGACACTATAGCCAATGCCATCCATTGGTTGGTTACCATCCAGATGCATCAAAACAAGAAGAATGAATGGGAGCCCTCTCTTGTCAAATATAATGCCAAGTTCCAGAACCATGCAGTTCTCTCCAAGGTCAACAATGACTTTATACTGATTGGTTACTATAAAACTGGTTTTGTCTCTTGGTTGGCCAGGAGAATCCAGTCTCTTGATAAAATTTCCTTAGAAATCAAGATCTGGTATCTTAAGGTCATGTACTTCCATGGAGCTGCTAAATGCTTCAAGTTTACTGAACTGTTATGGGTACTCTGCCCATCCCAGCCTTGATACTCAAATATCCTTGGTGAATGCTCCTATCCTTGAACTGTAAGCAGGGCTTTGTGCTAGTGGCCCCTAACTATGCTGCTGAAAGAAAGAGAGATATGGTGGTCCTGTATAAAACTATAAGCTCAGCAATTAGAGAAGCTCTAGCCAGAAGAGAGCTTATTTGGATTCCATCTTGGGACAGTAAAGAGATCTAGTGTTATGATTCCCCTATCTTTTCCCTTTTTCTCACCTTAGTTTCATCTTTGCATATCTCAGACACTTTTTTGTTCCTGTTCTGGAACCTTCCACTTCTTTTGTTCCAGAACATTCCTTGACTAAGCCACTATTACTCATAATCCACTTCCTTTACATAAGTCATCCAGTATTACAAGTGGATTGCTTCCCCTGTATTCCATCTGTTTTCACATGGATTAGTTATTTAGCATTTATTATCCTTATAACTTATCCAACTAAGTCTGAACTCTATTACTTGTACTATACTTCACCTTCCTTCTTCTTATACTACTTCTTATCTCTGCTCCTACTCCTGTACTAAGTATTTCTTGCTATCTTGAGCCCTCTATGATCTCCTGGTAATCCATCCCTTCTTAGTTCATGCATCAGTGCACAAGAGGGAACCCCTTAAACTCTGTCAATACCAAGCTGTTGATTATACTTCACAGGCCAGCATCCCTGCTGTTGCTTGATCCTTTGTCCAAGCACCCACAGTGTTGTTCTTGTGTTATACCATCCCTTGTCCACAAGCTGACTCTTTGTTGAGCTCACTTCCTTGTAGTTTCCTCTTCTAAGGTCTACACCTGCCCTACCTGGGCCTAGCATAATTTCTAGTGGGCTACTTATATAATTCCACAGGTAATTAGTCTAAAGGACAAGTAGAGCAAGACTGGGAAAAACCCAGCTTGCACTCCCTGCCTTAAATATTGCCAGGGTCCATGCACAGACCAAGTACAGGGAGCCTACTCTAAGGACTACTATTTATGGATACCAATAGTAGTAAGGCCTATATTAAATATGGGAGGAGAATACATGGGGCAGAGATAAGAAGTGAGGCAGTGGCCTCATGAATCAAGGGATGTAATGGAAGAGAACCATACCATGAGGATATGGGAGAATGGAAGGGAAGCATGATTTGGATCTATGAATGCAGCATGGCCACCATAAGGCTAAGAAGATTCATTAGATTTCTACCACAAATGCAGATTCTAATCTAGATTATGAGATCTAATATTATTGGGGACTGACCTGGATCTTATCTGAGATATGTCATATTACATAATCAAATCTGTGCTAGAGAATACTCTGATCTTTAGGACTTAGCCATAGCCTAGGATTATCCTTATTAGACTACTCATTTGCATGATCACATGCTCTAAAGTTCCCATGGTCATGTGCTAGAGATTGTCATGTTCACTAGACACATAACATGAATAATAATAA
This sequence comes from Pulveroboletus aff. viridisquamosus, assembly GCA_038088935.1. Lineage (NCBI taxonomy): Eukaryota > Fungi > Basidiomycota > Agaricomycetes > Boletales > Boletaceae > Pulveroboletus > Pulveroboletus aff. viridisquamosus. The sequence goes on from JBBPJW010000752.1 coordinate 9,805, forward strand.
CAAAACCTGAAGGCCTTTGCTTGATCTTCCATTTAATCCCCTTTTACCTTGACAAAGACCCCAATGCTATGAATGTTGATTCTACCCATATTAGGAAGTTCTCCCCACAAGAAAGGGAATGTTGCCTCCACAACAATTTCTATTTCCACTATTAAAAGGCAGAACATCTTACAGTTAAATGTCCCACATTTACTTTCCCTAGAAAATTTCCAACTCTTTTTCAACCTGCTTTCAAGGTCAAAATGCTCACTGTTAAAGAAATAATGATAAAAACTAAAGAGGGTAGTGGCAAAGAACCTCAAGTTGAACAAGTTGGGGTGGATTTTTAAAACAGAGTATCTCTTTTACACAAGATGCTTCTTTCATTGTCTGCACCCCTGTACTTGTATTATTATCTAGGAAAGCTATGCAAATTCCAATTCAAGTTTCCCCAGCTTTTCATACAACCAAAGTCATAAATGTCTCTATATTAGTCAATAGCAGAGCACAGATCAATTGCATCAACTGGAAGTTTGTCTCCCATAACAAATTCCCAACCTTCCAGCTATATTTTCCCCTTATTATCTGAAATGTTGATTCCTTACTAAACAAAAATGGGAAAATTACCCATATCTGTAACATTCTCCTCTTAATCAATAATATTTCCCACCATGTCACCTGCTATGTTATGGCATGCAGCAAAAAAACACATATTATAGACCTTTCATGGCTAAAGAATGCAAATCCCTTAATCAATTGAACAGCCAACTCTCTAACCATTCCCTTAACCTTTAATGTGTTAAAGAATCTTTATCAGTTCTCCTTTTCTGATTCTTCCCTATACCAACTCTGTCCAAAGGAAATCTTGGTACCAGATAATAACAGTTTAGTTTATTATCTGACATATTTTCATCCAGATAAACTTGTTGAGCAGCAACTCTTTGAGTATTACTCTAGCTGAGTAGTTAATGCTTGCTTAGCCTTTCTCCCCAGTACCACTATAGCCAAGCTCACAACATGCATTGACCTTGCCATTAAGTCCAAGAAGAACAAATCTGTAGTTATCTTACCTCTGGAATACTCCAACTTTATCTCTGTCTTCTCAGACTCTCTGAAAACTCTAGATTATCTCCTTCTTAGCAGATCCTATGACCACAAGATCAACCTTAAGGAAACTTTTACACCCAAGATTAACAAAATCTATTCCTTGTCAGCTTTCAAACATCAAGCTACCAAGAACTTCCTTGATGAAAATCTTTGTGCTGGAAAGATCCATTTTTAACTCTTCTCAAGCTTCATTCTTTTTCTTTGTCAAGAAAAAGGATGGTTGCCCTTGCCCCTGCCAAGACTACCACTATCTAAATGAACACACTATCCATGATATCTATCCACTTCCCCTTATCTCTAATCTTATTGACAGTTGAGTATCTGGGCATAATTGTTCATTCAGGAGAACTTGCTATGGATCCTGTCAAGCTTGATGGGACTACCTCTTGGTTCACTTCTCAGAAAGTCAAAAATGTTTACTCCTTTCTTAGCTTTGCCAATTTCTATCACTGCTTTATTCCTAACTACTTTACCATTGCCTGCTCCCTCCTTAACTTAACCAAGAAATCCTCTCCATGGTCCTGGTTTTTGGCTTGCCAGGAATCTTTTAACTTATTAAAAGCCTTTTTTTTTTCAACCAGTTCTTCAACTCCCTGACCTTTTGTACCCCTTTGCCATTATTACTAACACCTCTGCCTGTACTTCTGAAGGCATTCTTCTCCAAACTGATGCCAATGAAGACTGGCATTCTTGCTCTTATCTTTCCCAGACATTTAACCCTACAGAGTGGAATTACAACATCTATAACTATAAACTTCTTGCAGTCATCTGTGCACTTAAGGCCTGGTGCCAGTACCTTCTAGGCTCCTTTTCACCAGTTCTTGTCTTCACAGATTACAAGAACCTTACCTACTTTCATACTGCTCAGAAACTAAACTGTTGTCAGGCACAATGGCTTCTCAACCTCTCTGACTATGACATCCAGCTTCACCATGTCACCAGATCAGCTCTTGCTGGCTCTGATGCCCTCTCCTGCCATCCTGACCTTTTCTCTGACTCTGCCCTTGATAATCAGGAAGTAACTGTTTTTTTTGAACTTTATTCTGTTATGTTATTGATGCTACCCTCACTACTCATATCTACAAGCATCAATACACTGACCTTCTTTATCTTTCTCTTCTTCAGAAATGGAAAGAGTTTCCAATCTACCCTGGCCTTTACTCTTGCTTCTCTGACTGGCAACTTTGGAATAACATTCTTATCTACAAAGACCATGTTTTTATTCCTGCTGATAATTCCCTCTGCCATGCCACTCTTTTCCATTGCCATAACCATCACACTGCAGGCCACCTTGGTTATTTAAAAACACATCAGCTTGAAGTTAGGATGGGTTTTTAAAATGGAGTACCTTTCCTATGCAAGGTGCTCTCTCTCTTGTCCATGTGCCTGTACTAGTATTTTCCTCTAGAAAATCTATAAGAATCCCAGTACAAGTTTTCCCCTCCTGAAATGGCTGCAGCCATCCTGTCCTCATGTCTTGATGTCAAACCAGTGAACACAAATGCTAAGCTGTGGTTTTGGGCTAGGTCCACAGAGAACTAGACAAAAGAAGAGAAAAGTCAAGGCCTTGTGTAAAATATAGAGCTCAAGTGCACAAGACTGGGGAATCCCAGCTTGAGCCAGCCCTTTATATATACTACAAAGATATGCACAGACCAGGTAACTAGGGTCTGCCCTAAAGTATGCTACAGTAAGCAGTCCAATGACATTAAGAGAGCAAGTACCTTAGCAGTACCTTATGGTATCTGCCAGGTAATGATGTCATGGTCTGGAATGTTCTAGAATTGTGAAAATGTAAAAATGTAAAATGGTGAAATGGTGAGAGTTCCCAGGGTCATGTGATGTAAAAAGTGAAAAATGATTATAACACCTCCATACATCCCAGACTAGTCATAGATGCCTTTACTCTTGTTAATAGCAGAGCACAAATCAACTGTATTGACTAGAAGTTCATCTCTCATCACAAGTTCCCTATCACCTGAGTCCCCACCCCTCTCAACATCCACAATGTCAACTTCTCTCTAAACTAATGAGTTCTGGTGGCCAGATCTCACCACCTATGTTCACAAATATATTGATGGCTATGCCATTTGTTAACAGAATAAGGTCAATACCCATCCCTCTATCCCCATATTGTTTCCCATTCCATTCTTTGCCTCTTGCCAACAGATCTTCTGTGATCTAATCACTAATCACCCTATCTTTAACAACTTTAATTCACTCTTGGTCATGGTCAATCATGGGCTTACTAAGGGGGTAATTCTATGCCCCATCAAGAAAAATGTGACTGCTAAAGGAATTGCAACTCTCTTCCAGCAGAAGATATACCTTTGCTTTAAACTCTATAATAAAATTATTTCAGATTAAGGCCCTCAATTTGCCTCCACCTTTGCAAAGGAGCTTTGTAAACTCCTTAACTATGATTTATCTTTGTCCACTGCATACCATCTCCAATCTAATGGGAAAACTGAACATGTTAATCAGAAGATCAAAACTTATCTTTATATCTTCTGTGGTGCAATCCTTTCAAATGGGATGAAAAGATCTCCCATGCAGAATTTACCCATAACCACTGTCCCCACTCCATCACTGGAAAATCCCCATTCTACCTCATGATGGGATATAAATCTCATGCTCTCCCCTCACTTATTCAGAAATCATGATGCCAGCTGTTGCTAATTATCTAAAGAATCTCACCACTGCTCATAATAAAGCCATCACCACCCACAATCTCATCTGCCAAACTATGGCCTCTTATATTTACTCCCACTTCATCTCCTTTATCAAGAGAATAAAAGTCTGGCTGGAAGCCAGAAACCTTAAATGATCTGTTATTCACTCCAAGTTCACTGCCAAATGAGAAGAACCATTCACTATCACTGAAGTCCTCTCCTCCATTACCTACTGCCTCTGACTTCCTATGTCCTGGAAGATTTACCCTGTATTTCATGCCTCACTCCTTTTTTCTTATTGGGAGAATATCATGCATAGTAAAAACTTCCCTGCACCATCCCCTAATCTTGTAGAGAAACAGAAGAAATATAAAATCAAGCAGATATTAAAGCATTGTGGACTGGTTATGGCCAGGTTGCCAACAGAGGCAAGTAGGACATTAATAGTACAGGTAATTGACCCATTAATGGATGAGAGTGTGGCAGTGAAAGCAGCCATTATAAAATCAAGAGTGACTCAAGGGAAGAGAAGTGTGACCTGAGTGTCCAGTTCATCAGTGTTTCATATGAAGGAATGCAGAAAGTTCTGCAGAATTTAGAGGGAAGAATGATATGAATGGTATGAAAGGCTTAGTGGGAGGGAGCTATGCAGCAGCAACAGAGAACTTATGTTCAAAGTAATTTAAATTGAAGAGGAATTCTCCAAATTCCAACTGATAAGCAAGGTTGTTGAGGATCAAGGAGAATTGGCAATGAACTAAGTTAAGGCCAGTGCAGACAGTGTCAAGGTTAATATTTGAAGGATGATGGAGGAGAGGAGTAAGAAGCAAGGTATGCTCAATAAAATGGAAAAGCCAGTAAAGGACCCATAGTAAAGAATTCATGTTGAGATGGAAACTGATAGATGTAGCAAGGTAAAAGTCAAAGATGAAAAAGTAAGCAAGATGAATATAGATATCATCCTGGTCTCCAGAACAAAAGGCAAAGGTGACAGTAGGGAGGTTTATAGAAATAATATGGCAGCAAGGAGAAGGCTGAGGAACTGGGATTAGGGCAGGGCTATGGGGAGGCAAAGGAACAGGGGAAGGTGTTACAACCTCTGTAGAAATAATGGGAGATGAAGGTAAATCTACAGGAGTATTGCAAGAATGGAAGAAATAACTGTAATTTGGGAAAGACATAGCTAAGTACAAGATTTTTTGATGTGGGAGCAAAAATGCTTGGTGGTGGTTGGAATAAAGAAGCAAGGGTGAGGGAGCAGAAAAAATGGAGTTTCTTATATGTGATGAGGAGGTCAGGGAAGTGTTTTAGATTAGACTCCAGTTCCCAAGAGTTATCTTTGGCAGAATAACCTTTCCACCAAACAAGGAAAGAGAAGGAATTGAGTAGGCTAACTGCCTGCTTTGCCACCCTAACCCTCCATCCTTATCCTTCTTATTCTCTCAGTCTATCCATTCCACTCATTGTCTTCATCACATAGCATGGTTTACTCCCATACCTTGTTTACCCTCTCCACCTTCATATTACTTTGACTATAATGATGACATCATCAACAATGTTGGCTGGGCCAATATCACTGGATCTTTGACCACCATTAACTAATTGTTTGAATGGCTCTTCAGACATACTTAGGGAGTAATGTTATAATTACTCTTTTCTTTGCTCTCTTGATCTTAGCTTCAGTCTTCTTGCATCTCAGATGCTTTCTTGTTAAATCAGGGACTTTTGAACTTTCTTAGTTCCTAAACCTTGCTTGATACCTGTCACTATTTTACCTTGACACCTCATCACTGTTTTATCTTGACAGGTCATTGTTGTTTTACCTTGACTGATATTCTGATATCTTAGACTCCCTTCACATCAGCTAGCTAACTATTGATCTTATCTTTGTACTATAAAGCAGCATACTTAGTATTACTTCTTCTTATGCTGTTTCTACCTAGAATTCCCACCTAGGCACTTAGTCACTTAGCCCTTGAATCTATTCTCTTTGTTCATGCATATGCAACAAGAGAGGAACACTGTAGCCCAGCAAGTCCAGCATTCTTGCTTGATCTCCAACATTTCAGAGAGATTATGGTGCTGTTCCATGTTTGCATCAACTATAGCCTGAAGCTAACAATTGTTGAGCTTCATCTTAGCCCTGTTTACTAGGTCTACATTAGTCCCTACCCAGGCCTAACATAACAGATATAAAAGCTATGATTAAGAAAAAATCTCCTTTGCTTTCTATCAAATACTATAGAGCTTATTTGAACTTTGCATGTAATAATAAAAATTGAACTATAAAAGATTGGAAATATGATATTTGGTCAGATGGGACCAAAATCAATTGCCTGGAATCAAAGGGTTGCAAATAAACATGAAAAAAGTCAGGTAAAAGTCTTAGTAATAGACTAATAAAGGAAACTGAAGTTTGAAGAAGGTTCTGTAATAATATAAGATTGTATTACTTGGCAGGGAGTTGACTATGCTACTAAGATTAATAATAGTATAAATGAAGATATCAATTCTTCTAACATTATCTTTAAGCAAGACAATAATTTCAAGTATATATGCAAAAAGGTTGAGAAATGGCCAGATAAACAGGAACTTAAGATTATGATACAGCCTGTTATGCCAGGCCTGGGTAGGATCAAGCATAGACCTCTGAAGAGAGAACTAGACAAGTATAAGCTCAACAAAAAGTTAGCTTAGAATCAAGAACATAATACAAACATGAAATGGCACCAGGAGCTCACATAAAGGGTGGAATAACAGCAAGAATACTATGACTTGCTGGATGAAGAGTACCAGTCACTAAGTGTGCTGGTGGACAAAGAGGTTTCCTCTGGTTGCAGGTACACAAATAAAGGGATGGAATTTGCTAAAAATACTTGGAGATACAAGTAGAGGTAAGAAGTAGTGTAAGGGAATAGAAGGTGAAGTACACTACCTTATAGTACAGGTAATAAGGTTCAGACTCAGTTAAATGAGTCATAAGAATAACAAATGTTAAGTAATAGATTCATGTGAAAATGGATGGAATGCAATGGAAATCAGAATATAAGCAATAGCCAATGACTATCTATGAGAAAGGTGGATCATTAGTAATGACAACTGAGTCAAGGAATGTTCTGGAATGAAGAAGTAGGAAAGTTCCAGAACAAAACAAAAAAGCATCCAAGATATACAAAGATTTGAAAAGAAAAAAAAATAAGAGAGAAATATAACATGGCCTGCCCAGTTTCCTGATCTTAACTCTATTGGGTATCTATAAGAATACATTAAAAGAAGGCTTGCAGAGTATAAAAATCCTTTCAGTGGAATACTGAAGTTATAAGAGAGAACTCAAGTAAAGTGAAATATATTATAATGCACATTTTATTTCTTTTTCCCATCTTTTTACTTTCATTCTTACTTTTCACATAGTCACATTATGTGATCATGGTAATCCTTACCATTTCACTCTTTCACATCTTTACATGCCACCTTTTTACATTTTACTCCTTTATCTCTTAATATGTCTAGAACCTTCTAGAATATTGACATCATAGCCTCATGTATTTCTAGGACCCTGCCCTCTTTCTGCTATTGGATAGCTTACTGTACACTAGTTTAGAATAGGCCAGACTCACTTGGTCTGTGCATATCTATATAGCATATATAAGAGTTTAGTCCCAAGCCTGGGTTTTCATAGTCTTGCACATTTGAGCTTCTGCTTTATATAAGTCCTTAACTCTTTCTACTATCTCCTCTTGCCTAGTTCAATGGCCTCTAGTTCAATGGCCTTTTTAGCACAAGCACAAGTTCTTTTGAGGTTTAATGTAAAGATTACATTTTAGAATAAATACCAGTTAAGGAGTATTAGAAGTTGATTAAAAGTCTTTCCAGAAGAATTCAGGTAGTACTTAAAGCAAAAGAAGGTCATATTAAGAACTAATAACACTTAAATATTAAAAGTGAAAAAACTATTAAAATAAGGTAACTCTTTTATAATGGCTATATCTTAGCAGCCCTTAAATAGAATCACATGACCTATGGGGAAATTATGTAGCAAGAGTATGTACATTAATTTGTCTCTCCAATGCTAAGCAAAATCCCCACATGACAATGCAGTATACTATTCACACTAGATTAGAGTCAAATATTGCAATGGTTTTTTCAGTCATTGTAAATAGTGCTAATTTATAACACACATGGTAATTAAAGTGTGGAATCAAGAAGTGTGAGAACATTTTAAAGCTCAGACACACTATTTGTTATACACTGGCACTACTTAGCTAGGGGCTATTTTTCATTCTTACTCTAAGCTAAATTCTCTTTACTATTTTCTATCTTTGACCACTTTCTTTGATCTTATCTTATCTTATCCCATCTTATATCTTATCATGCCATAAGGTTGGGTCTAGCCTGGTCTAGCCTTTGTACCTTAGATAGCATAGCCTTTTACCTCATTGTAGCCTAGACTTTCTCTGATGTCATGGCCTAGCCCTCTGATATTATACCTTACCTTTGCCTTGCTTTCTTTTACTAATTACTCTCTATTTGCCATTGGTTCCTATTTGGTTTCCCTTTGCCCTATTTCCTTATTTAGCATTGTTCTCTGTATACCAGCTACCTCATGTACTCCTTATGGCCTGGTCCATGCACATCTTGTAGCAATATATAAAGGGGCAAGGGCATAGACTGGTTTCTCAGTCTAGAGCACTTGTTTACCTGTTTACCTTGTTTTCTAGTGCCTCCTCTAGGCTGCCATTCTTTTGTTCCCCCAGTATTGGACACCCTCCAAGGTGTTATGGGTGACTACCCATCCTGCCTTGATACTCAAGTCTTCCTGGGGGATGCTTCTTCCTCTGCCTTGAGAACTGATGAGGCTTTTGTGCTAGTGGCCTCTAACTAGGCTTGTCCTTGGTGAGACTAAGCTCCTGGTATAAACCCTGTGGGCTGTTGCCTCATGAGAGCTTAATGGGGACCCCCCTCTTGGGGGTCAGGCACTGAGATCAGGAGTATAAGTGTAAGCCTAGGATCCAAGAAAGCAAAGCTGGGTTTCCCCAGTCTGTACTCCCAGCCTTATATATTGCAAGGGTCCATGCACAGACCATCTACTAGGAGCCTACCCTAATGTGTGCTATCTATGGTCACCAATAGCATAAGTAGCTCTAGACCCTAAGTGTTACACTAGGCCCGGGTAGGGACAGGCATAGATCTTGCTGTGGGTGAAAAGGGTAAAGTAAACCCAAGGTAAGCTTCAAGATGAGTGGAAGGCAACAAACAAAGTGTTGTGCCTTAGTAGTACCAGCTATACTCCCAGGGGTGTGCCAAGATCAGACACTGATGATCCTCTGGTTAAGTGCCAGGACACAAATAGTGGATTCTGAGTATGTAGGTACAGGGAGTAGTGGAGATGTGAAGACTTGTGAGAAGATTGCAAGGTAGAAGTAGCATGAAGAAAAGGGAACAGGAAGTACACTACTTTATAGTACAGCTGATAGGGTTGAAGCAGAGATGAAGTGAGTAATTGTGCTGACAAATGATGAGTAAGGTATCTGTATGGAAATGGATGGAAAGAGATGGAATGATTATGAGTCAGCTAAGTGTAGATAGAGGGCCCGGGCAAAGGGCATAACAAGAGAGCAGTCTAGGCTAGGCTAGAATGCAAGAAGAGCAGAAGCTATGATGAGAGAAAGGAAAAAGAGAATGAAAGAGGAGGAAATGTAACACTAAGTATAGATAAGAGGTAACATGCATGGGGTATGAGGTAGGAGTGAGGCAGTGGCCTCACAGATAAGGGATGGAGAGAAGAACCCACACCATAAGGATGTGGGTAGAATGGAAGAAAAGTGCAAGGGCTCACAGATATGAATATGGCATGGCTGCCATAAGGCTGAGGAGATCTATCTAGATCTCTGCCACAGATCTGCTGATCTTGATCTCATCTGAGATCTGCCATATCAGTAATCTGATACCATTGCATGGGAACTCTGAAGTAGGACTTAGACCTTAGTCTAGGGTTTTCTTGATAAGGCAGCTCATTCACATGATCACATGCTCCTGGCACATGACCAGTCACATCACATGTTCCACAGCTCTCACAGTCACATGAGACTGTCATGTTAGATTGTCACTATAACACAAGGTGGTTTTCTCTTGCTGTTAGTCTAGATCCATAACACTTTTTATGTGTATACCTTTATTTGCATTATCAAATATATCAAATATACCATATTTTTATTATAATTATAATATTTAGATAAAAAGCACATAAAACCATTGGAAGGATATGCTGGACTATAGGTTCAGGCAGTTAGCCTCCAGTTAATAGTAATGAACTCTAATATTTATATATCTATAGATTCAGGCAGTTAGTCTGTATATGTCATGAGTATGTTATATCAACTATAAGTAATAAATGTGAGCTCACCTCCAGTCAATAGTAATGGACTTGAGAGTAGTAAAAAGGAGCATATGTATCAATGTAGTAATAGTCTGAAAAATAAAATAAAGTGACTGTAAGTAAAAGTGGGTCTATATATGCCATTTGACCTGGTCTTCAACAAAAGCATTTCAATGGAGTCTTTGTTTTCAAATAATCACATTTCCACAGCCACTGGATCAAATTGTCATGTTCTAACATTACTTAGCTAGAAACTATTTTTTATTTTTACTTTAAGCTATATCTTTATTTTCTTTTACCACTTTTAATCTCTTTTATCTTGTCTTATCTTATCCTATCCCATCACATCTTATCTCATCTCATATTATCTTATTTATCTTATTTTATTTTTTTAAATCTTATTTCATGATACTATACTATATAGTAAGATTTAGCCTGATCTAGCCTTTCCATTTTATTATAGTATAGCCTTTATAATGTCATGGCCTAGCCCTCTGATGTCATACCTCACCCCTGCCTTGCTATCTGCTTACTCTATTTCTTATATGCCATTGGTTTCTATTTAACTATTCTTTGTTCTATCTTTTCTATGTAGTATTTTCTTAATATACTAGCTACCTCATGTACTCCTCATAGCATGGTTCATGCACACTAGATAGTAATATATAGGGGCAAGGGCACAGACTGATATCCCAGTCTAGTGCACTTGTATCCTTGTATTCTGTTCTCTAGTTACTTATGCCCCCTTTAGGCTGCTCTTTCTTTGTCTTTTCCAGTGTAGGTACCCTCCAAGGTTGTCTTGTCTTTGTTTGGATCTGGGTACATAACAAAAATCACATGACCTCAGGGCTAAATGATAGTCAAGAGTAAGAACTATATTTAATCTTAAATAACATTTTCACAGATATCATTATGGATCTAGACCAACAGCAAGAGGAAACCACCTTGGGGGATGCCCAAAACTGGGGGGACAAAAGAACGGCAGCCTAGAGAAGGCACTAGGAAACAAGGTAAACAAGTAAACAAGTACTCTAGACTGAGAAACCAGTCTATGCCCTTGCCCCTTTATATATTGCTATAAAGTGTGCATGAACCAGGCCATGAGGAATACATAAGGTAGCTGGTGTACAGAGAACAATGCTAAATAAGGAAATAGGGCAAAGGGAAATCAAATAGGAACCAATGGCAAATAGAGAGTAATTAGTAAAAGAAAGCAAGGCAAAGGTAAGGTATGACATCAGAGGGCTAGACTATAACATTAGAGAAAGTCTAGGCTACAATAAGGTAAAAGGTCTCATGGAATAATAAGTGTTATGGGTGACTACCCATATCCTTGATACTTCACTGATACCTTGGTGAGCGCCTTCCTTGCTACTGCTAGGGCTTTTGTACTAGTGGCCCCGAACTAGGCAAAGGGAGAGTCAGAGCCTAACCCTAGAGAGATCAGGGGGATCCCTTAAGAGGGACAGCCGGGAAATCATAGAGATCCCTTGTATAATCTCAGCTAAGAGACAAGAGAGTAAGACTGAGGAGACCTCAGCCTACCACTCCCTGCCTTATATATTGCTGGTCAAGGTGCATGGACCAACTACAGGGAGCCTACCCTAATGCTAGCTATCTATGGACACCAATAGCCTAAGTAGCTCAGCTCTTGTAATAGATAAGGGAATGCATGGATCATATGGTAGGAGTGAGGCAAGGGCCTCATGGATACAGGATGGAGAGGAGAAGCCACACCATGAGGATGTGGGAGAATGGAAGGGAAGCACTGCCCTGGTTCTATGAGAATGGCATGGCTGCCTGAAGGCTGAGGAGATCTATCTAGATCTCTGCCACAGATCAGATCCT
>JBBPJW010000753.1:0-21781 GCA_038088935.1 Pulveroboletus aff. viridisquamosus
ATATATCTATTTAGAGGTCAGAGCTATTTTAGCTATTGGTGTCCACAGATAGCATCTTTAGGGTAGACCTTCTGTACATGGTCTGTGCACAGACCCCTGACAATATATAAGGCAGGAGGTGCAAGCTGAGGTTTCCTCAGTCTTGCTCTTTTGACCTCTTGGCTAGTTATACAGTCTGAACTCTCAGAACTGCTGGCTATTGGTTTATACAAGAGTAGTGGTCTCATCCTCTCTCTCACCGCCTAGTTCAAGGCCACTAGCACAAAAGCCTCAGTAGTCATTAGGACAGGATTAGAAGCGTCCACCAAGGAAGACTTGAGTATCAAGGAGTAATGGGTAGTCACCCGTTTTACATTCCTTCCATTATAATCCATGCCCCTTTCTCTTATCTATTATCTTAGTCATGAGCACCTTATGCTATTGGTGTCCACAGATAGCTAGTTTAGGGTAGGTCTCCTGTAGTTGGTCCATGCGTGGATCCCAGCAATATATAAGGCAGGAGATGCAAGGCTGGGTTTCCCCAGTCTTGCCCTCTTGTGACTTAGATCCAGATTATACAGCATGATTTAAGGCTTGATCCCAAGAAGGGATCTCCCTTCAGCTCTTGTTGCTGTCTGGCTTTGGTTTATACACAAGGGCCCAGGTCTCATCCCTTCTCTTATCTGCCTAGTTAGGGGCCACTAGCCAAAAGCCTTAGCAGATCTCCATTATCAAGGAATAGGGTGTTTACCAAGGAAGACTCAAGATTCAAGCAAGGATGGGTAGTCACCCATTACAGAAAGAATTCAGAAGAGAAGTGGTTGTGAAACTGAGGGTTGCTTACTGGACTTGCCTCTCTATATAACAAACAGCTATATTTGATTTAGTATAAATTACCTTTTTTTTTTGCTGGAAAAAAAAGTGGAGGTAATCAAAGAGGATCAGAGGATGGGGCAGTTGACAAGGTAAATGACCAGTTACTACATGAACATCAAGGGATAATTATTAAAGGGAAACAGATAACAAAGCAAATCTGGTCACTGCTTTAAAAGAGAGTGGAGATGGGACAGAGCAGAGAGTACAGGTAATGCAGAGCAAATCTGGTTACTACTGCAAAAGAAGTTAGAGATATAATAGGGAAAAAACAGAGAGCAAGTGATGGAACTAAGAGAAAAGGACATAAGCACTGTGTTATATGCTTAGCAGAACAATGACAGTCTTGTCATGTGACTATGGGACTTACTTGCCTAAACAAGATTAACCCTAGGCAAAAATTTGATTTATTATTTGTTATGCTCCAAGCATTTACTAACAGTCTCAACACATGATTGTGAGACTTCAATGTCAAAACAAGGTTAACCCTAGGTTTGGGTTTGATTCTATTCAGAGTATTCCCTGTGTATAAGTATTGGTCACATGATGTGGCAGATCTCAGATGAGATCTAGATTAGGATTAATCTGTGGCAGAGATCTAGATAGTGATCTTCTTGGCCTTATGGTAGCCTGGCCATATTCATATTTATCTTTACAAGTATGCTTCCTTTCCATTCTCCCATATCCTCATGGTATGGTTACTCTTCTATATCTCTTGATCCATAAGGCCATTGCCTTACTTCTGACTCATATTCCCTATGCCCTCTTTCCTATTTAAGGTGGCATGAAAGGTTACTGCTATTGGTTAACATAGATAGTAGTTAGTTATCCTGTATATGGAGGCTGTGCCCTCTAGCAATATATATACAGGGTGGTGCAGACTTGGGGTTTCCCCAGTCTAATCCTCTTTGTAACATTATTGTGTTTATATGGGGAGATTCCACTTAATCCTTTCCTTTGCCTAGTTAGAAGCTCTAGTCTCAAAAGCTTATCTTGTCATTGTTATGGGCCTTTACCACTTGCTGGTTCAGTGAGGTACAGATTGCACTCAGCATGGTGCATAACATTATTAGAGTATTCCCCAATGTTAGATAATAGTTACATACTATGGCAGATCTCAAGATAAGATCTAGATTAATGCCAATAATATCTGATCTAATGGATCTAGATTAGGATCTGATCTGTGGCAGAGATCCAGATGGATCTCCTTGGCCTTATGGTTGCCATGCCTTATTCATTACTGCTATTTCTGCATTTTCCCTTCCATTCTTCCATATTCTCATGGTGTGGCTTCTCTTTCATTTCCCTTGACCCATGAGGCCACTGCCTTACTCTACTCTACATCCCATGCCTTTCTTATTTATTAGACAAGAGTACTTACTACCATTGGTGCACATAGATAGCAGTATTTGTTACGACTCTGGAAACCAGAGGCTACACTAGATGAAGTGGACAGAGGAGTGATACTAAGGGAAAACCTGATGGAGGCTCAAACAAGGAGCAACTGAGGAATGACTAAGAGTGATGACAAGGAGGACTCAGATGAGACATGTGCCCGGACTGCTGAGGGCCTATGCCTTGAAGGGCCTGGTTTCCTGAGAAGAGCTATTACTAGCCAAATATGTCTAAGGACAAAGTGATAAAGTCTGAGGACTTTATCACCCAGTACCTGGCCTTTATATATTGCTCTAAGTAGTGCACAGACCATGTAACTACATGCCTACCCTAAGGTACTGCGATCTAGTAACCAATGGCAGTATGCAAGCACTTGTGTGGAAGGAATGGAGAAGACATGGAGCAGGGATCAAGGATGAGGCAGTGGCCTCACAACTAAGGTATGGGGAATGGAAGAGAAGAGGTGTGGTATGCATGAGGATGGGGATCTCTGCCACAGATGAGATCCATCTCAGATCTGTCAGATCTGTGGAGATAGATGAGATCTGAGATCTGAAAGATCCTGGGCAGATCCAGGGAAGATCCCAGATATGTCATGTGACCACTAACCTTAGAAGTACTTGTAAAGTATGCAAGGTCCTAGCATAGGGTTAATCCTGAAAAGGAATAGGGTTCCCACAATCACGTGATATGAAAGTGGTAGTTGCAAGAGGTTCGCAACAGTATTAGTTATCCTGTAATAAGGCTATGCCTTTAGTGAATATATATACAGAATAGGAGAGACTCAGGGTTTTCCCTAGTCTTGACCACTTGTCATAACTCCTATTCTTCTTCTTTTCCTTCTCTAATGTGCAATAACTTGTAGCCTGCAAGCCAGAGTTCTCTTACCCTTGTCTTAACTCAGAAGCCTAGCTACAGGCCACTAGTTCAAAAGCCCTCTTGTTAAAGTTTTCACTGTCACATGCCAGTCCACATTGTTTAGAAAGGCACCTGGTTGGTGCATAACACACTGGGTGATTAGGTGCAATTAACAGTTAGAGGTAATAATGAGAGGCTACTAGATACTATCTGTTATGATATGCTTTTTCTTTTTCTAATCATGTGACCTTATCTTATCTTCAGCATGTGGTTATCTAATCTCTTATCTTATCAGGGCACATGACAAGTCACATGACTTAGGTTTTAGGGTTAGCCTTATGCCTTTAGACCCTGCAGGCTTTATTTCCATTCATATTGTTACGACTCTGAAGACCAGAGACTACACCTAGACGATAACTGAAGAGTAGGAACACTGAATGGGGAGGAAATCCTAAAGGAGGCTCTGACGTGGAGCAACCGAGGAGCTACGAGTGATGTCGATGAGGAGGACACGGAAGAGACTCGAGCACGTGACTAATCTTGGATCTTGCCTCTGAAGGGCCTGGTCTTCGAGAAGAGCTTAACTGTAAGCCTAACTGCTGATGCTACAAAAGTGATAAAGTCTGGAGAGACTTTACCACTAGGAGCCAGCCTTTATATACTACTCTAGGGCGTGCACGGACCAGGTACATGAGTGCCTACCCTAAGGTTGTACAGTAAGCTAGCTAATGGCGAAAGGGGAGCAGCCTCGTGTAGGCCGTAAGGAGAATGCATGGATCGGTAATGAAGGGATGTGGGGGAATGGAAGGTAAGGGGTGAGGTGACAGCGAGGACGGGGATCTCTGCCACAGATGAGATCCAATTGGCAGATCCGTCAGATCCACGGAGATCAGATCCAATCTGAGATCAGGGGAGATCTAAGATAAGCCTCGTGATCACTAACCTTATGAGTACTCGTATAGTAAATAGCCAAGTCCTAAGTTAGGGTTTAGCCTGAATAGGAAAGGGATTCCCACGATCATGTGAAGTTGAAAGTGATCGTTGCATGGTTTGCAACACATATGCTTTTTTTAATTTCCACTTCTTCTTTTCCATTCCAGAGAAGCTTAATCCTTGATAACTT
Organism: Pulveroboletus aff. viridisquamosus; assembly: GCA_038088935.1. Lineage (NCBI taxonomy): Eukaryota > Fungi > Basidiomycota > Agaricomycetes > Boletales > Boletaceae > Pulveroboletus > Pulveroboletus aff. viridisquamosus. Next base: position 4,229 of record JBBPJW010000753.1, read on the forward strand.
ATACAGTGTTTCTCTTTTTTTTGATCCCCATGCCACATGTATGAGAAAGTTCCCATCAGGGACTTGGTCTGTGCACATTCCTGTAACCTATATAAACTATAGCATAGTAGCTCCAAGCTCTCCAGCTTTGAGCACTTGTAATACCAGTGTTAACTTGCAGCTCCCCTTTTTTCTTATCCTTTCTGAGCATTTGGCACTTGTATTTATGGGTGCATAACACTTGCTCAAAGCTAATTTACATCCCTTTTCCACATCTTTCCCAATACTCAGAATTAAGCACATATCAAGTTTTTTTTGTTTACAAAAAAAGTCATCCTTGTAATGAATTGAAAGAAATAGTTGATAAAATTGGGCCATTTTAGGGCACAGTTAGCAGATTAGAAAGCCAAGGAATGATATTTGGATCAGTGCACTTAGGAGAAAGTCAATGCTCTTATAAAGAAGACTACTAGAAGATGCCATTGCTACTGGAAGAATGAGGCAGAAAGAAAGTCATTGTGAAGGAAGTTTGAAGTAGCCTGGCACTGCAATGTGCTTATTGCACATCTAGTCAAGAGAAGAATTGAAGTTATTGAGGAAGACAGAAAGAAGAAGATCAGTCATATGAGGAAATTTGCATTAAAGTGGTTAAGAACATTGTAGTCCAGCACCCTACTAAAGAAAGCAATCCCTAGATCAAGCTATGGCCAGTAAGGGCACTGACATTACAGCCCTGATAGACCAGATGGCAGAGTTGTCACTTTGCTCAAAGAATAATATCACAAGAAAGGTGGCCAATTCTAAGAGTTGAAATGGTGATAGAAAAAAATGAAAATATTGGTGGATCTTGCTAAGAGTTTGGGTGCAAGAACAAGAATTGAAGAACAATTACTTACAGGCAATAGCAGTTCTTTTCTGAATGAAGGGTATGGCAGACAACTTTGCCTCACTAACTTTGATGGAATATAATGATATGGAGGATCATTACATTTGGCAGGATGGACAGGACACTGGACAGGTGTTCAAAGATGCAGCTTGGCCTTCATGGCTCAATCTTCAGGCAAAAATCAAGGGTCACTTTCATATTGAGGAGCTAATGCACCAGAGTCTGAAGAAGTTGCAAGGGCTCAAGCAGCAAGAGAGAAAGATTGACAATTTCCTTAACAAGTTTGATGTTTTGTGGAAGGAGGCAAAAATAGATGATAATCACATGGTTAAGCTGCTAAAACAGGCAGTAGATTACAGGGTCTATTCACAGGTAGCCCTGCAAGAAGGAGACAATGGACAATACTTAAATATATTTGCCTGCTTTCATCAAGTTGGTCACACCTTTGAAAAAATGACATTAGAGTGACCTCTTTTTCAGAACTCAAGGACCCTCTCTCCACTTCCAATCTTACTACCCTCAACCTCCCTATCCAACTCAACACTGCTCTCCTCCTCCTCATTTTACAGCTATAGGCACCCAGCCAGAAAAAGGTGCCCTAATGGAGATTGACCATTAGGAGATGAGGCCCATTAGGCCTCTGATCACATGTTTTAATTGTGGCCAAGCAGGTCACATGGTAAGGAATTGCAGGGCACTCCAAAACCCTGCAAGAACAATGACTCCTTCCCACTTTTCTTAATGGCAGTTATAGCCACAACAGTAACAACAACAAGTCCAACTAATTAGGTTTGGAGAATTCTCACCACCAGATGAAAATGAATGGTGCATGGCAGAATCAGAGGCCATAGGTCCAGTTTACAATATGGTGGATGTGGCTCACTTTCAAGAAATTCCAGCCACTTCTTGGGGGTCAATGAAAGAGGTGAGGGCATATTTCAAGAATGTCTTTGAAAATGAGCAAAGACAGGGAAAAGCAGATGGAAGTGCACAGAACTAGGTGTTGTACTTCCTACAATAAATTAATTTTTTTCAAAGTCTGTACCTAATTGCCTTTGGGTAAATATCAATTATTTTCATGCTGGAAAGGCATCTCATGTGAGTGCAGCCCCAGCTGAAGGGTACTTAATTCCTTCCAAAAAAGGTACTAACAATCATCTTTACATAGACTTTAAATTAGAAAAGAAAACCCTAGACCAAATTTTTAGTAGAAAAAAATGCAATGAACTCAAAGTAGGGAAAAAGATATTAGAAGAGTCAGAGGACAAGAAGATCTAAGAGCACATGCTTGTGGACTGACTGATACTATCATAGATTCTGAAGCATCACTAACATTCATAGATCAAAAATATGTCTGGCAGCGTGGACTCCATGAAAAGCCACTTGATTAATTTCTGATAGTATACAATGCTAATGGAACTCAAGGAACAATAGGATGAATTGCTCACTAAGTAGTGCTCTACATTTCAATCAAAGACAAGAATGGGATCTGGCATCAAGTGTTACAGCTCCAGCCTAACACAGTGGTATCACGTGACCATGGGAACTGTAGAGCATGTGATGCGACTGGTCATGTGCCAGAAGCACATAATCATGCAAATGAGTTGCCTTATCAAGGAAACCCTAGGCTAAGGCTAAGTCCTATATTCAGAGTATTCCCTGGCATATGATATTGGTCACATGATGTGGCAGATCTCAGATGAGATCTAGATCCTTCCGATGATATCTGATCTCTCGATCTAGATTAGGATCTGATCTGTGGCAGAGATCCAGATTGGATCTCCTCAGCCTCCAGGCAGCCATGCTGCATTCATTGATCTATTCCTGTGCTCTTCCATTCTACCCACATCCTCATGGTGTGGCTTCTCTTCCATTTCCTTCCCTAGATCCATGAGGCCACTGCCTCACTCCTCATTGCTGCCCCATGTTCTCCCTCTCATCTATCTATTTAGAGGTAGGAGCTACTTTAGCTATTGGTGACCACAAATAGCATACTTTAGGGTAGATCTCCTGTACTTGGTCTGTGCGCAGATTTTCACAATATATAAGGCAGGAGGTGCAAGCTGGGGTTTCCCCAGTCTTGCTCTCTTGACCTCTCAGCTGAAGTCTCAGTTCAATCTCTCATCCATTCCCAAGTAGGGAATCCACTTGAGCTCTCATCCACTGCAATTAAGGTAATACAAGAAGTCAGGGTCTCAATCCAAGGTTGCCTAGTTTATAGCCACTAGCCCAAAAGCTACACCAGTTCAAGGTTCTAGGAGCATCCACCAAGGAAGTTTGAGTATCGAGATAGAGCAGGTAGTCTTCCACTTCATCAAGAATGTATCCAAGCAATGGTATCACACCTTGGATCTATTATCCTGCTTATAGAGTACAACTGGTTTAAATGCCACAATCCAAACATCAATTGGGTCACAAAGACAATTTTTTCCTTAATGCTCCATCACATGTCAAATCTGACATATCAATACTGCTGAAGATGAGGAACTCAAGAAGGAACTCCCTAGTGAAGTATGGCAGTTTTTAAAAGTCTTTTCACAGAAGCAATTGGAATGTATGCTGACAAGAAAACTGTGGGACCACATGGTTAACATTAAAGATGATTTTGTTTCAAAAAAAGGTTATATTATTCCATTAGCTGATGCTGAATTGAAGAAAGTATGTGAATTCATCACAAAAGATACTATGAAAGGATATATACATCCCTTTAAATTACTCCAAATGTCACCAGTGTTTTTTATCAGAAAGAAAGATGGAGAAAAATGGATTGTTATCAATTACTGATATCTTAATAAGGCCATTATAAAAAATAGTTACCCAATACCTGTTATGGCTCCAGCCTAACATATGGTCTCATGTGACCGTTAGAGACCAGAAAGCATGTGATGCTCTGGTCATGTGATCAGTAGCATGTGATTGTGTGAATGAGCTGCCTTATAAGGTTAGCCCTAGGCTAAGGTTAGTAGTTCTTCAGAGTATTCCCTGCACTTAGGTTTAGATCATATGACACTGTGACTGGATCCTCAATGGGATCTTAGATCTATCCAATGATATCTCTACAGAGATTAGGATCTGATCTGTGGCAGAGATCCAGATTGGATCTTCTTGGCCACTAGGCAGCCATGTCACATTCATAGATCGAGACCAGTGCATCCTTCCATTTTCCCACATCCTCATGATGTGGCATATCTCCTCTTTATCCTGTATCCACAAGGCCACTGCCTCATTCCCTCACCTGATCCATGCACCTCTTATCTATTACCTTAGTCATGAGCCCCTTTAGCTATTGGTGCCCATAGATAGCATACTCTAGGGTAGGTCTCCTGTAGCTGGTCTGTGCACAGATGCCAGCAATATATAAGGCAGGAGATGCAAGGCTGGGTTTCCCCAGTCTTGCCCTCTTGTGACTTAGACTAGGATCTACAGTATGATCTAAGGCTTGATCCCAAGATGGGATCCCTCTTCAGCTCTTGACTGTCCTGCTGCAGTTTATACACAAGGGCCCAGGTCTCAATACATTCTCTATCTGCCTAGTTAGGGGCCACTAGTCAAAAGCCTCAGTGGACTTCTAGTATCAAGGACAGGGCATTCACCAAGGTGACATGAGTACCAAGGCAAGGATGGCTAGATAGCCATTACAATACCTCTTATTTTTATCTTTATTGACTAATTGCAGGAAGCTAATCTTTTCACTATATTAGATCTTCATCAGGGATACAATAACATTTGCATTAAAGAAGGTAATGAATGAAAGGGGGTCTTCATGATCCCATTAGAAGCATATGAACCTCTGGTGATGTATTTTAACATGTGCAACTTACCAGGAATATTTCAGGCCATAATTAATGACATCTTTGTGGATATTGTTACAGTACCAACCTAACATGATGGTCAGCATGTGACCATGAGAGCTATAGAGCATGTGATACAACTGGTCATGAGACCAGGAGCACATGATTGTGTGAACGAGTAGCCTTATAAAGGTTAACCCTAGGCTAAGGCTAAGTCCTTTATATCAGAGTATTCCCCTGGCACCAGGTATCAGTCACATGATGTGGCAGATCTCAGATAAGATCCAGATCCCTCTGATGATATCTGATTTCTTGATCTAGATTAGGATCTGATCTGTGGCAAAGATCCAGATTGGATCTTCTTGGCCTTATAGTGGCCATGCCCATTTCATTAATCAGTACCTGTGCTCTTCCATTCCTCCCACATCCTCATGGTATGGCTTCTCTTTCATTCCATTTCCTAGATCCATGAGATCACTGCCTTACTCCTTATTGCCACTCCATGCTCACTATATGTTATGGTGCCAGCCTAACACACAGTCACACATGATCATGAGAGACTAGAAAGCATGTGATGCTCTGGTCATGTGACTAGGTACATGTGATCATGCAAACAAGTAGCCAAACAAGGCAAGCCCTAGGCTAAGGTTAGAGTCTTGGTTCAGAGTATTCCCTGGCACTTGCAAGGTCATGTGATGTGGCTGGATCTCAGATGAAATCTTAGATCAGATGCTGATGATATCTCTAATGGAGATTAGGATCTGCATCTGTGGCAGAGATCCAGATGGATCTTCTTGGCCTTATGGTGGCCATGCCTCATTTATAGAACCAGGGCAGTGCACCCTTCCATTCCCCCACATCCTCATGATGTGGCAGCCTCCCCTTTACCATCCCTTATCTGTGAGGCTCTTGCCTCACTCCTTCTATCCAATCCATGCATGTTCCCTATTTATATCCCCAGGGTCCATAGAGCTACTTATGCTATTGGTGACCATAGATAGTGTAGTTAAGGGTAGGCCTCCTGTAGTTGGTCCATGTGCAGACTCCAGCAATATATAAGGCAGGGGGCACAAGCTGGGTATTCTCTAGTCTTGTCCTCTTGACTCTTACAAGGGTTTACACAAGAGGGACTCTGGATCTTAGGTCCATCCCCAAGGGGGGAATTCACCTTAGCTCTCCTAAGGCCAACTTGCTTGGTTGCTGAGCCCACTAGGCTTTACACAGGACCATTCTAGCTTTCCCTTTATTCAGCCTAGTTAGGGGCCACTAGCCAAAAGCCTCAGCAGATATAGGAATAGGTGTTCACCAAGGAAGTTTGAGATACAAGCCAGGATGGCAAGATCACCATTTCACTATATCTATTTAGAGACAAGAGCTACTTTAGCTATTGGTGACCACAGATAGCATATATTAGGGTAGGCTCCCTGTACATGGTCTGTGCATATTGCCAGGCAATATATAAGGCAGGGGGTGCAAGCTGGGGAAACCCAGTCTTGCTCTCTTTGACCTCTAGGCTAGATCTACAGCAGTGATCTCTGATCTTGATCCAAGAAGAATTCCACTACTGCTCTCATTTGCTGTCTGGCTATTTGGTTTACACAAAGGGCCCAGGTCTCATTACTTTCTCTCTTCACCTAGTTTGGGGCCACTAGCACAAAAGCCTCAGCAGTCATCAAAGAAAGATTAGGAGTGTCCACCAAGGTCAACTTGAGTATCAAGGCAGGATGGGTAGACACCCATTTCAGATATGTGGGCAGAAGTATTGATCTATATTGATGACATCATCATCTTTACCAAGAACAAGTTGCATGAAGGTCACTATCTAGTTATTCAAGGGGTACTATATTATTTACAAGATCATGACTTATTTCTCAAATTATCTAAGTGTCATTTTGCACAAACAGAAGTTGATTATTTGGGCATGGTAGTATCTAAAAAGGGGGTATGAATGCAACTAAATGAGACTAAAGCAATTACAGAGTGGCCACAACCTTGCACAGTCAAGCAGGTTCAATTCTTTTTAGACTTAGCAAATTACTATCATTGCTTTGTTCCCAATTTTGCAACAATTGCTTGGCCCCTTTATACCTTAACCAAAAAGAATGTTCCATTTGTGTGAACTCCTGCATGTACTCAAGCTTTTTCCACTCTGAAAACTTTTCTCTTCTCTGACCTCCTCCTGATATATTCAGACTCTACTTGACCCCTATGCATTGAAACAGATGCATTTCAGGCTGCTATGGGAGCAGTTCTTTCTTTTCAGCTCACTGATGGTTCTTGGCACCCAGTGACCTATATGTTCAAATCATTTTTACCTGCTGAGCTCAATTATCCCATTTATGACAAGGAATTGCTTATGATTATCCAGGCTCTCAAGGCCGGGCATCATTACATTATTGGTCATCCTATATTTGAAATCTGGACCAAATATAAGAATCTGGAATATTAACATAAGCCTTAGGACCTCTTCTCTTAGCAAGCACACTGGCAAGCCTTTTTGTCAGAATTCAATTATGTCCTTGTTCACAAACCTGGATCATAAAATGGTTAGGCAGATGTGCTGTCTCACTGACCAGATTATGATATTTCCTTCAATCTAAATAAGGATGTCACTCTTCTTTCTTCTTCTCTATTTATTTATGTTGTTGATCTCTCTTCTTTCTTTTTTAATAATATTTCCAATCCCTTTCTCTTCCTCCCTTGTGGTGTTATGATGAAGATTACTGCATATTTAAAAACCAATGAAATCAGATCTTTATTTCAAAAATTTTATGTTCCAATTACTTTATTTAACTTACTCTTCTCCATTGGATAGCCATTCTGGTCAGTTTCAAACTTTTCAACTTCTTACCTGATATTATTTCTGGTTATTCTTAAAGGATAACATTGCTTCTTTCCTTCATCATTGTCCCACCTGCACAATGGTCACAGAACAAGAGTCACTGTCCCAAATCATTCCTCTCCCTGCAGCATCAAGTCTGTGGCAAGACCTCTTAGTGGATTTGGTAATGGGTTTACCATTGGTGCTGTTACACTTGGCCTGGGTAGGGTCAGGCATAGACCTCAGAAGAGGGAACTATGAGTGAGGTAAGCTTGATAAAGGGTCAGATCATAAACAAGAATAGTGCAACACAAGAATGACACCAACAAGGGATGCTTGGACAAAGTGTCAAGCTACAACAGGGATGCTGACCTGCAGAGTATGATCAACAGCTGGGTATTGATGGAGTTCAAGAATTCCCTCTTGTGCACTGATGCATGGACTAAGAAGGGATATATTACCAAGAGACCATGAGGCTCAAGATAGTGAGGAGGTAATAATGATAGAAGAGGTAAGAAGTAGCATAAGGAGACAAGAAATAAAGTTCAGACTCAGTTGGATAAGTCATACTAATGATAAATTGCTCAATAAGTAATCTGTGTGGAAATAAATGGAATACAGGAGAAGTAGCCCATGTATAATAAGGCATAATTCATGTGAGAGAAGCAGATCATGAGTCATAGTGGCTGAGTTGGAGAATGTTCTGGAAGAAAGAAAGGGAAAGGTTCCAGAACATGAACAAGAAAGTATCCAAGACTATTATAATGCATTTTTTCATTTTCTTTATCATGTGACTTTATCTTATCTTTTCCACATGATTATCTTATCTTATCTTATCAGGGAGCATGTGATGGGTCAGGTGACCTAGGGCATAGGGTTAGCCTCATGCCTGGACCCTAATAGCTTCTTTTCATTTCTGTTACTTTTCTTTTATTTCAGAAGTTAGATCCTTGATGGTTCCCAGGTTGGCTTCTCTTCTTTTTGATCTCCATGCCTCATGCATGGGAATATTCCCATCAGGGACTTGGTTTGTGCACAAAATGCTGTAGTATAAATACTGTAGCCTTCTCATCTCAAAAGCCCCAGTTTTAAGCACTTGTACTATACTTATGTTAACTTGAGAACTCATTACCTTTCTTTTGAGCATTTGGCACTACTATCTAGTGGTGCATAACAGAGACATGTGAAAGTGAAACTAAGGCATAATGAAAAGGAAAAAGAAAAGAAAAGAGAAATCATAACAGGTGCAAAATCAGGATGTAATTTTAGTAGTGGTGGACAGGTTTTCCAAAGAAGTGGATTTTATTCTGTGTTTCTCTTCTCTTTCTTCCTTATATTTAGCAGAGCTTTTTTGAGACCATGTTTGGTTGCATCATGGGCTTTCTTGCTCTTTAATTTCTGACAGATGACCACAATTTGTTTCAAAGTTCACCACAGAGCTTTACAAAGCTCTCCATATTTCTTCAAAGAACTTAATAGCATATCATCCTCAGATGGATGGGTGAACTAAGCATATCAATCAGGAATTGGAAAAATATCTTCAGACTTTTATGTCAAAACAACAATTCAACTGGGTAAATTGGTCAAGTTGGTGAAATTCCATCACAATAATTCCTTTTCCTCTGCCACTAAGACAAGCCCCTTTGCTATCACCAAATGGTTCTCCACATGAATGGGCTTTGAAGAATCCTTCCAGTCATCCTCTTTTACCCTTCAACTTGAGAAGTCTTTTTTCTCAATCTGAGACTCTTTAGAGAAAGCTTGTGCCACTATGACTGCTCACAATACCAAACCATTATACACCACTTATGCCATTGAAGATATGGTTATGCTGTCTACTCAAAACCTCTCTCTTTCTTATTCATTGAAAAAACTCATGCAATAATAAATCAATCCTTACTAGATTCTGGATATTCTTCTGAATGCAGTAAAACTTTATCTTTTCAAGGAAGTGAAGATTCACCTGATGGTCAATATTAGTTGGATAAAGAAAGCACTTTCTCCATTATCCAATCAGGAAGTAATTACATCTGACCCAGCAGTTGTGACCAAGGAAGAACATATTGAGTATGAGGTCAAAGAAATTGTGGATTCACATTTGTGCAAAGGCAAATTGGAGTATCTGGTGCATTGGAAAGAATATTCCTTCAAGAATCATATGTGGCAGTTTCAGGAGGATGTGGCTAATGCCCCTGAACTTGTTTATAACTTCCACAAATTACATTTCTCTGCATCTTGTCAACTTTTTTCTATTCATGCTGCTAACTTTGCCTGTGCTTTCTGCCCATATGAAAATTTCAACTCTGAAACTCCTCTCTGGTACTCTTATCTGGAATCTGAGAGCTAAAAAGAGAATAGTGTTATGATGCTATTTTTCTTTTCTTGATTATATAACTTTATCTTATTTTCAGCATATAGTCATCTAATCATTATCTTATTAGGGCATGTAATAAGTCACATGACTCAGGGCTTAGAGTTAGCCTTATGCCTTCAGACCTTGCAGGCTTCATTTTCATTTGTATGCTTCTTTTTATTTCTGCTTTTTCTTTTCCATTTTAGAGAAGCTTGATGTTATGATTTCCCTATTCTTTTTCCTTTTTTCTTGCCTTAGTTTTATCTTCATGTGTCTCAGACACTTTCTTGTTCATGTTCTGGAACCTTTCCCTTTATTCATTCTAGAACATCCCTTGACTTAGCTGCCATTACTCATGATCTGCTTTTATTGCATAAGTTATTCCCTATGACTCATCCAACTGAGTCTGAACCTTATTCCTTGTACTATAAAGTAGCATACTTCACCTTTCTTCTCCTTATGCTACTTTTTAAAATGGCAACTGGCTGTCTGGAATGTTCTAGAATGTGATAGGTGAAGATGTGAAGATGTGAAAAGGTGAATTTTCACAAGGTCACATGATGTAACAAGTAAAGAGTGAAAATAAAATTATAACACTTCTTACCTTTACTTGGTTCTACTCTTGTATTAAGCACTTCTTGCTACCTTGAGTCTTTTCTGATCTCCTGGTAATCTATTCCTTCTTATTTCATGCATTGGTGCACAAGAGGGAACCCCTTGAACTCCATCAACACCTAGTCATTGATTATACTCTGCAGACCAGCATTCCTGTTGTAGCTTAACCCTTTATCTGAGTGCCTCCCCAGTGTTATCCTTATGTTGCACCATTCCTTGTCTGTGAGCTGACCCTTCATTGAGCTCACCCCCTTGTAGTTCCCTCTTCTGAGATCTACACTTGACCCTACCCAGGCTAAGTATAACAAAAGAAGTAGCATAACTTTTACAACTACCTTTGCTATAGCTTACCCATCATATCACCCAAGCAACCCACATTCCTTGACTTCCTCTGGGGTAAACACAGATTATCTCCTGCAGAGGACCCCCTTGATTCTTCCAAAACAGAAGAAACCCCAGCACACCGCTTGCTCTTATCTAAGGATCCTGTTGATAATATTCTTATCCCCTTTACTAAGGAACAGAACTTTAACCAAATCATAGCCCACAAACTTGCAATCTCCTTACAGATCCCAAGTGCCCCTGCTTTATCTTCTCCAACTCCAACTTACCAATGCCACCTTTATTTTCTTTCCAGAACCCCAATGTCCAACTCTACCACTTCCACTAAATCCACCAAGCTTTGCCTTGGCACCTCAGAATACTATAATGAAGATAGGTCTAAAGCCAAAACTTGGATAAATTCTGTCCAGTTTTACCTCTTTGTCAACCAGGCTATGTATGACTCTAATGAAAAGTGAATAGCCTTTGCCCTCTCTTACATAACCAAGGGCTCTATCCAATTCTGGGCTGTCACTTATCAAAAACAATGCATCAAGGGCATCTCAGTAATCGTGGGGTCTTTTACTGATCTAATCACTGTTATGCACTCAGCAAACACTGACAGTCTATACATGTGACTGTGGGACTCATCTACCATATAAGGATAAACCCTAGACTAAGGTTTGATTTGTTATATCAGAGTATTTCCCACTAAAAGGTTAATCACATGATATGGCTAAATCTCAGATAAGATCTTAGATTAATACCAATGACATCTGATCTAATGGATCTAGATTAGAATTATATCTGTGGCAGAGATCCAGATGGATCTCTTTGGCCTTATAACAGTCATGCCTTATTCATATCCATTAACTCTGATATACTTCCATTCTCCCACATTCTCATGGTGTGATTCCTCTTCTATTTCCCTTGATCTGCAAGGCCACTGCCTCACTCTTACTCATTACCCTATACTCTATTTTCTATTTAAGAAGGTATAAGAGAATACTGCTATTGGTTACATAGATAGTAGGTTACTCATCCTGTGTATAAAACTATGCCTCCTGGCAATATATATACAGGGTAGGCAAGATCTGAAGTTTCTCCAGTCTTAATCACTTATATCTTTACTCCCCTTTACTCTGGGCTCATTAGCTTGAATTAACCCGGATCCCTTAGTTGCTGTTGCAGGTGACTACCTGCCCTATCTTGATACTCAAGACATCCTTGGTGGACACTCCTAGTCCTGTCCTGAATACCTGCTAAGGCTTTTGATCAAGTGGCCCCTAACTTGGCAAAAGAAAGATGTGAGACCCTGGGCCCCTGTGTATAAATCAAACAGCCAGACAGCAGAGAAAGCTAAAGGGAGATCCTTCTTGGATCAAAGTCTTAGATTAGAGCTGTAGATCTAGCCTAGGTCACAAGAGAGCAAGACTGGATTTCCCCAGCTTGTACTCCCTGCCTTATATATTGCTGGAATCTGTGCACGGACCAACTACAGGAGACCTACTCTAATGTATGCTATCTATGGTCACCAATAGTGTAAGTAGCTCCGGATCCTAAGTAATAGATAGGGGAATGCATGGATTGTGTGATAGGGGTGAGGCAGTGGCCTTGTGGATAAGGGATGATGGAAAAGGAAGCCACATCATGAGAATGTGGGAGAATGGAAGGGAAGCATGGGCTCATGGATATAAATAAGGTATGGCCACCATAAGGCCAAGGAGATCCCATCTGGATCTCTGCCACCAGATCTAAGATCTCAATCTTATCTAAGATCTGCCACATTGGTGATCTGATACCTATGCACAGGAATACTCTGAATATGGACTTAGACCTTAGCCTAGAGTTAACCTTATAAGGCTACTTGTTCATATGATCATGTGCTCCTGGCACATGACCAGTTGCATCACATGCTCCACAGTTTTCATGGTCACATGAGACTGTTGTATTAGGTTGTCACTATAACAGTTACCTCTTTTCCCATCAAGGTTCACAAGCCTAGTTCAGGGCCACTAGTCTTAAAAGCCCTCTTGTTGTCATCATTGCCTGTTACTCACTGGTTGTTGCATATATTTGGATTGCACTCTGAGTGGTGCATAACAATCACTGCCTTTCTGGCAGTGTTTTAAAACCAAGACACAGTCAGTTTAGCCATTCACTAACTGGCCAATACACAAATGTGACTCAACAAGAAAGAAAAATGGACTTTTCCTCTTGCTGAGTATATAGCTGAGTTCCAGAATCATGCTATAACTGTTACACATCTGGTGCAACCACCACTTTCATATCATGTGATCATGGGAGATATACTCCATTTCAGATAACCCTAGCCTAGGGTCTGACTATTCTATAAGTATCTTATGATTAGTGATTACATAACTTTTAGGATCTGGGATCTTTCCAGGATCTGCCCATAGATCTTCTCTATCTAGATCTGGATGCTATCTCCATGGATCTGACAGATTTTAGAAGTGGTAGCTAAATTCCATTATATCTGTGGCAGAGATCCCCATTCTCATGTTTCCCTGATTTTCCCTTTTATTTCTAATCCTTAATCCATGAGGCCACTGCCTCACTCTTTATATTCACTCCATGCCTTTCCCTCCCTTATTTAATAGTGCATTCTTACTGCTATTGGTGTCCATAAATAGTAGTAGTCTAGGGTAGGTTTAGTGTACATGGTCCATGTGCCTCCCTAGGCCATATATAAGGGGCAAATATGGATACTCAAGTCTCTCCAGACTTGATTACTTTGTATCTAGCTTTAAGCACTTCTTTGGATTCCAAACCCTTTTTGTTACGGCGCAAGCCTAACATGATGGTCGCACATGACCGTGGGAACCTTTGAGCATGTGATGCACTGGTCATATGATCAGTTGCACATGATTGTGTGAATGAGCTTCCTTACAAGGCAAGCCCTAGGCTAGGGTTACTAGTCCAATCTACAAGTATTCCCCGGTATCAGGTATTGGTCACGTGATGTGGCAGATCTCAGATGAGAGATCCAGATCTAATCTGTGGCAGAGATCCAAGATGGGATCTCCTCGGCCTCCAGGCTGCCAGGCTACTTTCATAGATCTCCATCAGTACCTTCCCTTCCATTCTCCCACATCCTCATGGTGTGGTTCTCTTTCATTCTCATCCCTGATCCGCGAGGCCACTGCCTCATCCTCATATCCAATCCATGCTATTTCCTCCCCTATTTAATATACTGAGTCATAGAGCCCCTTATGCTATTGGTGTCCACAGATAGCTTACTTTAGGGTAGACCTCCTGTACATGGTCCGTGCACCATTACTGACAATATATAAGGCAGGAGGTGCAAGCTGAGGTTTCCTCAGTCTTGACCTCTTGTAACTTGGGCTAAGCTCTAGTCCGATCTAGGGACCGCCCCTAGTGGGGTCCTCCTTAGCTCTCATCCACTATCTTGGCTAGTTTATACACAAGGCCTCACCGACTCATCCTTTCCCTATTGCCTAGTTAGGGGCCACTAGTCAAAAGCCTCATAGAAGATCTAGAAGGAAGTCCAGAGACCATTGGCATTCCCCAAGGAGTAGGAGTTCGAGTGTGGGAAGTTTCCCACAACACTTTTAGAGTTAGAACCACAGTTGCATGAGCACAAGTCTCTTCTGAGTTCTCCTTTATCAATCCCTCCTTGATTGCTTCTCTCCAGAGCCTTCTTTGGATTTTCCCTTTCATATTCCTCCTCTTGCTCTTCATCTAGGTATAGCCTCTGGGATCCAGAGTTGTAACAGTAACATTTAAAATCAAGTATAATTCTGTCTTGATCAGCTATTATGAGACAGGACTAGCTTCTTGAATCTTCTGTCATATCCACTCCATGAAAACAGTACCCAGTAAGACAACCAACTGGTACCTCAAAGCTGCCCACTTCAATAGCACCAATAAATGATTTAAGTTCATTGAACAATGCAGAAAGATATCCAGGGTGTTTACCTGGACTTCCACCTCCCCCTCAACCCCTTGAATTGAAAAAGATCCAAATATGATGGATGTTAACTCTATAAAGCTCAACAAACTCATTCCCCAAGAATATAAACATTGCTGAAAGAATCAGCTTTGTTTCCATTGTCAAAAACCCAGACATTCTGCTAACAAATGTTTAGCCTTTTTTTCCCCCTCTTCTAGTATGCCAAAGAAAATGCTTCAAGTAAAAAAAGTTTCTGCTGAAGAACCATCTGGAATAAAAGAGGTTAATAATGAAAAAGAGGTTGAAGTTGGAAGAGTGGGCTTTTAGATCAGAGTACCTCCTCTATGCAAGGTGCTCCTACTTTTTCTTGCACTCCTGTACTTGTATTGCTATCTAGGAAAGCAATTCAAATCTCAGTACAAGTCTCCCCATCTGAGCACTCAAGAAAAGTCATAAACATCTCTGCTTTAGTTGATAGCAGTGCCCAAATCAACTGCATTAACTGGGAATTTGTATCTCACCACAAGTTTCTAATCACTTGTCTTTTTCAAGCTCTCCACATCTGAAATGTGGATGCTTCCACCAATAGCAAGGGAAAAATCACTCACACCTGTGAAGTCATCCTTTGCATTTAATCCTTTACCTCCAAGGTTTTTTGCTATGTTATGGAATGTGGCAAGGAGACCTTGATCCTAGGACTCCCCTGGCTAAAAGACATCAATCTCTCTATGGACTGGAAGAGCAGTACTCTTACTATCCCCTCTGCTGCCAATGTCTCAAAGAAACTTTATTGTTCTGCCTTTTCACTCTCTGACCTGAAGCCATACTGCTTCAAGGAAATTACCCTTGACAACAAAGAACTCTTCATTGATTACCTGCAGAAAACTACCCTCAAGAAGTTTCTCCAAGACTGTCTCTATCACTGGCACTCTTCACAAGTTATAAATGCCTGTTCAGTATTTCTACCCTCTATTACTGTTGCCAAGCTCACAACTTCCACTGAGCTCACCATTGAGGCTGTTATGACTCTGAATCCCAGAGACTAAACCTAGATGAAAGATGGGAGGTGGAACACAAAAGGGAAAATCTAGAGGAGGCTCTGAAGAGAAGCAACCAAGGAGGGATCAATGAAGGAGGACTCAGAAGAGACTTGTTCCCATGCAGCTGAGGGCCTAACCTAGAAAGGGAAGGGATTCAAAGAAGTGCTTAAAGCAAGATACAAAGTGATTAAATCTGGAGAGACTTAACTACCTGTACCTGCCCCTTATATATGGCCTAGAGAGGTGCATGGACCAACTATTCTAGCCTACCCTAAGGTACTGCTATCTATGAACACCAATAGCAGTAAGGTTGCACTATTAAATAGGAAAGGAGAAAGCATGGAGCAGGAATTAAGAGTGAGGCAGTGGCCTTATGGATCAAGGAAAAGGAATGGAAGAGAAAGAAGATCTCATAATAGAAGATCAGAGTCATACATGAGAATGGAGATCTCTGCCACAGATGAGATTATAGAAGTAGATCTGAGGATCCATCAGATCCATGGAGATACTACTAGATCTAGATGGGGAAAATCCATGGGCAGATCCTGGGAAGATCTCAGATCTGAATCATGTGACCACTGACCATAAGGTACTCATAATAAATAGCCAAGCCCCAGGCTAGGGTTAACCTGAAAAGGAGTATTGTTCCCATGATCATGTGATGTGAAAGTGGTGATTGCACAAGATGCACAACAGAGGCCAAAAAGGCCCAAACCAAGATGGAACTTCCTTTGGAATATCAGGAATTCACATCTATATTTTTGAATACTCTGAAAACCCTTGACCACCTGTCCTCCAGCAGGCTCTATGACCATGAGATTAATCTTAAGGACACCTTTGTTTCTAAGATAGGTAAGGTTTACCTTTTATCTCCACCAGAACACCAGATAGCCAAAGAGTTCCTGGAAGAGAATCTCCAGGCTGGAAAAATCTGCTTCTTCAACTTCCCTCAAGCATTCTCCTTTTTTTTCATCAACAAGAAGGATGGCAAACTCCATCCATGTCAAGACTACCAATACCTCAACAAACATACTGTGGGCAATGTGTATCATCTACCTCTCATCTCTAACCTCATCAACAAGCTTTATAAAGCAAAGCTATTCACCAAATTTGATGTTTGTTGGGGATATAACAACATTTGCATCAAGAATGAACATCAATGAAAAGCAGCCTTTGTTATGGCTCCAGCCTAACATAGCAGTCTCACATGACCATGGGAACCACATGCCTTACAAGGAAACCCTAGGTTAAGGTTGAGTTCTTATTATTTAATATTTGGATGAACTATTCCCCTGCACAGGATAGGTCATGTGATGTGGCAGATCTCTAGATGAGATCAGATCTGTGGCAGAGATCCTAGATGGATCTCCTTAGCCTCTTGGTGGCCATGCCATATTCATAGATCAGATTGGTGCTTCCTTTCCATTCCACCCACATCCTTATGATGTGGCTTCTCTTCCATTCCCATTAGATCCACAAGGCCACTGCCTTACTCTCCTTACCCAATCCATGCTTCCCTATCTTCTATCTATTACTAAGGTACAAGCCCCTTATGCTATTGGTTCACATAGATAGCATAGATTAGGGTAGGCTTCCTGTAGTTGGTCCATGCACAGACCCAGGCAATATAAAAGGCAGGGAGCTAAGACCGGGTATTCCCCAGTCTTGCTCTTCTGTGACCTTAGTTGGTTTACACACAGATCCTTCTTGATCTGAGGGCTGTCCCCAAGGAAGGGATCTCTCTCAGCTCTCATGAGGTGACTCCTTTGGCTAGTTGGCCATCATATTCTCATTCAAGGCCTAGTTAGGGGCA
>JBBPJW010000754.1:0-21773 GCA_038088935.1 Pulveroboletus aff. viridisquamosus
CTATAACTCTGAGCCAAAGAAAGTCACCTATGCCCTCTTATATATAACAAAAGGATCTGCCCTATCTTAAACTACCATGTTTAGAAAAAAAGCCATTTTCTTCACTGGTATCAGTATGGGCATCTTTGCAGATTTTGCCACCAAATTCCTTGCTGCCTTCCAGCAGACAGACATGGTCAATGCTGCTGTACACTGGTTTGCTAACCACCATATGATCCAAAATAGAAAAGAAGAATGGACCTTCACTCTCATTAAGTACACTGCTGAGTTTCAGAATTATGTTGTGATTGCTGATATCTCTGATTACAACATGCTAATCAACTATTATGAGACCAGTATTATCTAAGAAAGATTAATAGCATGAAGAAAGTTTCAATGACCATTAAGGAATAGTACTCTAAGGCTGCTTATTTCCAGGGAATCTATAAATGCTTTAAATTTGTTGAGCTGTGTTGAAAATATCCACAGGTATACTTGTGAAATTCAGCCATAACCCTCTTACCTTTTAAATCAGAGAAGAACTCTAATGCTATGAATGTAGATGCCATCCAAATCCCCAAGTTAACCCTGGATAAATGGAAATGTTGCATTCAAAACCACCTTTGCTTTAGATGCTAAAAACCCAGACATTATAACATTAACTATCTGAACTTCATTTCCTAAATAGCCAAAAAACTGCTGAAGAAAAACCCCAGAACTCAACAAGTGGCCAAGGACTGGGATAAAAGCAGTAAAGAGGGGAGTGGTGAGGTTAAAGGAGTTGTGATAGAGGATTTTTAACTCAGGGAACTTCTACAATACAAGTCTCTCCTTTTTTCTCTTGTATCCCTGTACTAGTATCTCCTCCAAGAAATCTATGAGGATTACAATCCATATCTTGGCCAAAAAGCAAGCCATTATCACCCATGCCCTAATTGACAGTGATACCAAGATCTCCTACATTAATCAACAATTCATTCAGATACATCACTTATCCATAGAAAAGCTTCTTAAATCACTTAAAGTTCAAAACATAGATGCTTCTATTAATGCTGCTGGCAGTATTGCTCAGATCTGCTAATTAACTCCTGACTTCTCTGATGAATATTAAAACATCACCTTTTACATCATAAACTATGGCCAGGAAAATCTAATTCTGGGCCTTTCTTGGCTTAAAACCATTAATTCCACTATTAATTGAATATAAAAGACAATTGCCCTTACAGATTATATCAACTGAAGGCCCTTGAACTACTACTATGCAGCCAAGAGATCACACCTGAGACCCTCTACCCCATTAGTTATAAAGATTACTACTATCAATAAAGTAGAAAATAAAACCCTTTTCCAATTCCTAGAGAAAACTTCACCACAGGAGGCCATTACTACCTTTATATCTCTTTAACACTTGCAGTGGATTTTAGAATCCACTCCCCTATTCTGTAAAACCACAGTAATAGCCAATTTGTTCACTGACCTAGCTATAGCTGCCAAAGCTTCTAAAAAGAAGACCATACTTTCAGAAGCCTATTCTAACTTTGAACAGGTCTTTTCTGATATTCTCCAAAGTCTAGATTGACTTTCACTGATCTGCCCTTATAATCATGAGATCAACCTCCAAGATACCTTCCAATCTAAAATAAAAAGATATATTCCCTGTCAGCTAATAAACAAAAAGTGACAGAAGACTTTCTGGAAGAAAATCTCTGAGCTGGTAAGTTCAAACCTTCAAACTCACCTTAGGCATTTTCTTTTTTCTTTATTAAAAAGAAAGATGGCTGCCTTTGCCCCTGTTAAGATTATCAATATCTTAATGAACACACAATTCACAATGTATACCCACTATTTCTCATATCTGACCTTATCAATAAACTAAAAGATATGAAGGTCTTTACAAAATTTAACATTCAATAGAAATACAACAATATCTGAATCAAAGCTGGATACCAATGAAAAGCCACCTTTATTACCTTTAAGGGGCTTTTTGAATCCACTGTCATGTTCTTTAGATTAATCAACTCACTTGCTATATTCCAGAAATTTATAAATAACTCCTTTTGCAACATGATTGCAAAGGAATGGTTGGTAATCTACATGAATACCTGCTGATCTCCTCCTCAAATAAAAAGATACACCAAGTTCAAATCCAGCACATTCTCCAACACATGCTGAACCTCAATCTCCATCTCAAATTGGAAAAATGTACATTTGCCATAAGGAAAGTTGAATATCTCAGAATAATCATTATTGTCATGTTTTGTTTTAAATTTTTACCATCTTTTCACTTTCACTCTTCACAAGTCACATCATATAACCCTGGAAACCATTTTTCTTTCACACTTTCACATTTTCTACCATTTCATCTCTTTATATATTCAGTTTAGACTGGTCTAGACCATAATATTATGCCTTATGATTAGCATATGTTCTACTTAGTCAAATGCTCTTTTTCTGTTATTGGTTGGCTGACTGAGCAGTAGTTTAGGGTAGGCCAGATCTATGTGGTCTGTGTGCATCTTTGTATAGTATATAAGAGCTCAGTCCATAGCCTGGGTTTTCCCAGTCTTGTGCACTTAAGCTTCATGCTTTACACAAGGCACTTGATTCATATTTTTCCTTTTGCCTAGTTCTGGTTGGTTCTAGTCAACACCAACTCTATTCATTTCAGAGTACCCATTAGGGTAGTTGTCAGCCTTTTTCCAGTTTTAGTTCAATGCATTGCCCATGCATTTCAATTATTTATCTGAGAGAGTTAACTATGGACTTCATCAAACTGGATGGAATTGTCAAATGGCCAATGTCACAGAAACTCAAGGATGTCCACTCCTTCTTAGGATTCACTAACTTTTATAGACAATTCTTTTCTTACTACTTGGACATGGTCTGCATTCTTATAGGCCTTACTAAGAAAGATACATCCTGGAGCCAAAAAAATAGTTAACAACAAGCTTTTGACTCTTTTAATGCTCTCTTTATATCCAAACCCATTCTTCAATTCCCTGACCTCCACCAACCTTTCACTATTATAACCAACACCTCCAAATCTGCCTCTAAAGGTATTCTCCTCCAAACTAATTCCAATGGCAAATGGCACTCCATTTCTTATCTCTCCTAGTTATTTAACTCTGCAGAATGAAATTATGACATTTATAATAGGAAACTACTTGCCATCATCTGGACCTTAAAAGCCTGGTGACAATACCTTCTTGATATGGCACATCCTATATAAGTTTTCACAGACCACAAAAATATCACTTATTTTAAACTCCTCCAGTACCTCAACTGCTGCCAAGCCCAATGGTTGCTGAATATTACTAACTTTGACCTTCAATTAATTCATGTCCCAGGGATTACACTTGTAAAATCTAATGCCCTCTCATGCCAATCAGATCTATGCCCTAATGGCAACTCTGACAATTTCAATGTTGCTTTTCTCTCTAATAACCTCTTTATCCATCTTGTCAATGCTATCACCTGTAACACCATTTAAGAACATGCTGCTAACAATGACCTTCAACTCAAAGCTTTTTAAGAGTTGGAAAATCCAGTTGCACTTTATCTCCACTCCTGCCTCTGCCACTGGCAACTTCTGAATAAACTGCTTATATTTAATTACTGCATCTACATTCCTGCCAATAGTAACCTTTACCAGTCCATTGTGCAATGATGCCATGATCACTTCACTATAGATCACCCAGATTATCATAAAACATGCCAACTTGTTGCCAATAAGTTCTGGTGGCCAGGACTTGCCAAATTCATTCACCAATATGTCAATGGCTGTGCCATCTGCCAACAAAATAAAATCAATACATACCTTCTTATTTCTCTGCTCTCTTCTATTTTCTCCACTGCAACTTATCCCTTTTAACAGGTCTTTATTGACCTTATTACAGATCTCCCTCTCTGGCACATGTTTGACTCTCTTCTGGTCATGGTCAACCATGGACTTACAAAGGGGGTAATCCTCTGCCCTACTAAGAAAGCTTGCACCACCAAAGGTATAGCTCTTCTATTTTTCAAAAAAGTTTTTTTAGACTTTGAACTTTTCAAAAAAAGTCATCTCTGACCATAATCTGAAAAATCCTCAATTCACTTCAGCATTTGCCAAGAAGCTAGAAAAGATCCTCAAATATGACACCTTTCTTTTAACCACTTATTATTCTTAGTCTAATGGAGAGATAGAACAAGTAAACCTGAAGGTTGAGATGTACTTATGAATATTTTATGGGAGTAATCCCATGTTATGGGCAAAACTAATTCCCCAGGCAGAATTCATGCACAACCACCACCCTTATTTAGTCATAGAAAAACCCTCATTTTTCCTGATGATAGGGTACAAATCTCTAGTCTTATCTGTAATACTCCTGGAGTTTTCCCCTTTCACTATTACAGATCAAATCAAAACCTTCACTGTTACCAGGAAAAAAGCCCTGGCAGCCTATAACCTCATCTGACAGACCATGACTGCTCATATCAGAGGAAAGTTCTTATCTTTTTAAAAAGACAATAAGATCTGGCTTGTGGCATAAAATTTGAAACAATCTGTTGTTATGGTTCCAACCTAACACAATGGTCTCACATGACCATGAGAACTGTGGAGCATGTGATGCGACTGGTCATGTGCCAGGAGCATGTGATCATGCAAATGAGTTGCCTTATCAAGGAAATCCTAGGCTAAGGTTAAGCCCTATTTCAAAGTATTTCCTGGCATTGTTGCAAACCCATGCAATGACCACTTTCACTCTCACATGATCGTGGGAATCCCAACCCTTATCAGGCTAAACCCTAGCTTAGGACTAAGCATATACTATACGAGTTCCTATAAGGTTAGTGGCCATGAGGCACATCTAGGGATCTTCCCTGGATCTTCCCTGGATCTTCCCAATCTTGGATCTGGTCATCTCATTGGATCTGACGGATCTGCCAAGGTGATCTCATCTGTGGATTGAGATCCCTGTCCTCACTGTGTCCACGACCCTTCCCTTCCATTCCCCCACATCCATTCATATCTGCCCCATGCATTTCCTTCACGGCCTACACGAGTACACCCTTTATGCTAGAGGCTGGCTTACTGTACTGCTTTAGGGTAGACACTGATGTACATGGTCTGTGCACCATCTAGAGTAGTATATAAAGGCCAGCTCAGAGTGCTAAAGTCCCTCAGACTTTATCACTTTGTAGCTTTAGGCAGATTAGGCTTCAGTGCAAGCTCTTCTCGAAGATCAGGCCCTTCAAGGAAAGGCAGTTCTAGGAAGTCCCGAGTTCGAGTCTCTTACGTGTCCTCCTCGTCGTTATCACTTCACAGTTCCTCCTTGGTTGCTCCACTTCAGAGCCTCCATCAGTTTAGTTCTTCAAGTGTTCCTCCTCTTCATCCCTCGTCTAGATGTAGTCTCTGATCTTCAGAGTCATAACATAAGGTACTTCAATTTTTTTTGTAAATATATGAATCCACAATTTGATGCACTTTCCATTTTTCTTCTTCTTCTTCTGAATTTTCAACTGGATCAGGGCAAATGACTGGCTAAGATGGCCCAGGTTTATTATAGCATTTTACCCTGGAGATATTGATTACCAGGTGAATATGAACTGTTTTGGGCAAATGAAGATGAATAGCATTTGGTAAAATGTTATGGATAGTATAGGGATCTATCCATTTCTGAGTAAGCTTTTTTGAAGGGTATGAAAGGAAAAGATGTTCAGTAGATAGGAGAACTTTGTTATCCTTCTAGTATTCTAATGTAACTGATTATTTCTTTTCTGTTGTCTTTCCATATGCCCTTGAGCTTATTCTAATACATGAGTAGTATCCTTATGTAAACACTGCAGTTCTTTTGCAAAGGAATAAGATGGAGAATGTGTGTTAAAACTGAGATAGGAAATATATCATTTTATAATAGCAAAGGGGAATGTTTTGATTGCAAAGGAGTAGGTATTGTTATGGGAGAATTTTGCAATCTTAACCCACTGTGTGTTATGATTTCCCATTTCTTTTTTCTTTTCATCTTGCCATGATTTTACCTTTATGCATCTCAAATGCTTTCTTGTTTATGTTCTGGAACCTTCCTCTTTTTTTGTTTCAGAACATTCTCTGACTCAGTTACTATGACTCATGATCTGATTCCTCTCACATGAGTCATACTATATTATACACAGACTGTTACAATCATTTTTCACTTTTTACATTATGTGATCCTGGGAACCCTTACCTTTTCACCTTTTCACCTTTTTACAATCTAGAACATTCCAGACCATGGCATTATTACCTGGCAGTTACCATGAGGGACTGCTAAGGTACTTGCTCTTTTATTGCCATTGGTCTGCTTACTGTAGCATAGTTCAGGGCAGACTCTAGTTACATGGTCTGTGCACACACATGTATCATATATAAAGGGCTGGTGCAAGCTGGGATCCCCCAGTCTTGCATACTTGAGCTCTAGGCTTTATACAAGTTTTTGACTCTTTACTTCACTCTACTCTTGCCTAGTTCTCTGTGGGTCTAGCATAAAACCACAGCTTTAGGAAAGCATCTACTGGACAAGTTCATGAGTCATGAGATTAGGACAGTTTCAAACCATTTCACAGACTACTTTTTCCATGTTCCATCTGTTTCCACACAAATCACTTACTTAGCACTTATTATTCACATGACTCATCCAACTGAGTCTGAACCTTATTCTCTGTACTATAAAGTAGCATACTTTGCCTTCCTTCTTTTTATACTACTTTTTACCTCTCTACTTTGACTTGCTCCTATGTACTAAAGTCTTCTTGCTATCTCAAGCCTTATGGTCTCTTGGTAATATATCTCTTCTTAGTTCATGCATTGGTGCACAAGAGGAAACCCTTGAACTTCATCAACACCCAGCCATTGATTGTACTCTGTAGGCTAGCATTTCTGTTATAGCTTGACACTTTGTCTGAGTATCCCCTCATCAATGTCATTCTTGTGTCACATCATCCCTTGTTCACAAGCTGACCCTTTATTAAGCTCACCCACTTGCAGTTCCCTTTTCTGAGGTCTATACCTGACCCTACCTGGGCCCAGCATAACAAAAGAAGTAGCATAACTTTTGCAACTATCACTGCTGTAGCTTGTCCACCATACTACCCAAGCAACCCATGTTCCTTGACTCTCTTTAGAGTGAACACAGATTATCTTCTGCAGAGGACCCCCTTGATTTTTCTGAAACAGAAGAAACCCTAGCCCATTACCCTTCCTTACTCAAGAATCCCATTGGTGATATTTTTGTTCTTTTCACTGAGAAACAGAACTTTGACCAAACTCTAGCCCATGAACTCACAACCTCCCTACAGATCCTAAGTATTCCTGCTACACCTTCTCCAACTCTGACTTGCCATTGCCCCCTCTATTCCCTTTCCTGAACCCTTATGTCCAACTTTACCCCTGCTAAACCTATCAAGCATTGCCTTGGCACTCTGGAGTATTATGATGAAGCTGAAACCTGGATGGACTCTGTCCAGTTTTACCTATTCATCAACCAATCAGTATACAACACCAATGAGAAGCAAATCACCATTGCTCTCTTCTACATAACCAAGGGCTTTGCCCAATCTTGGACTGCCATTTATTGCAAACAATGCATTAAGGGTACCTCAGTAACCATGGGGTCCTTTACAGATCTAATCACTGCCTTCCTGGCAGTGTTCCAGAACCAGGACATGGTCAGCTTAGCCATCCATTGGCTGGCCAACATGCAAATGTGACTCAACAAGAAAGGAGAATGGACTCCTTCCATCACCAAATATACAGCTGAATTTCAAAACCATGCTGTGACATCTAAAATCAAGGATAACTCCATCCTAATCAGTTACTATGAGACAAAACTGGCCTCTTGGATCTCTAGTTGCATCCATGCCATGGAAACCATATCCACAAAGATCACTGACTGGTATCTCAAAGCTGTCTATTTCAACAGTACCAATAAATGATCCAAGTTCATTGAACAATGAAGAAAGACACCTAGGGCATTCACCTGGACTTCCATCACTCCCTCAACTCCTCAGATTGAAAGAGATCCAAATGTGATGGACATTGACTTCATAAAGCTTAACAAGCTTACTCCCCAAGAATGTGAGCACTGCTAAAAGAATTGGCTCTGCTTCTGCTGCTGAAAACCCAGTCACTCTGCTGACAAATGTTTGGCCTTTCCTTCCCCCTCTTCTAGCATGCCAAAGAAGACATATCAAGTAAAAAAGGTTTCTGCCAAAGAACCATCAGGAATAGAAGAGGTTAGTGATAAAGAAGAGGTTGAAGTTGAAAGAGTGGGTTTTTAGACCAGAGTACCTTCCCTATGCAAGGTACTCCTACTTTTTCTTGTGCTCCTGTACTTGTATTGCAATCTAGGAAAGCAATTCAAATCCCCATACAAGTTTCTCCATTTGAGCATCCAAGAAAAGTTGTAGATATCTCCACTTTAGTTAATAGCAGTGCTTAAATCAACTGCATTAACTAGGAATTTGTATCTTACCAC
Organism: Pulveroboletus aff. viridisquamosus; assembly: GCA_038088935.1. NCBI lineage: Eukaryota > Fungi > Basidiomycota > Agaricomycetes > Boletales > Boletaceae > Pulveroboletus > Pulveroboletus aff. viridisquamosus. The sequence goes on from JBBPJW010000754.1 coordinate 8,475, forward strand.
AAGTTTCCAACCACTCACCTTTTCCAAGCTCTTCACATCTGAAACATGGATGCCTCCACCAATAGCAAGGGAAGAATCACCCATACCTGCAAAGTTATCCTCTGCATTCAATGTTTTACCTTCAAGGTTCTTTGCTATGTTATGGAATATGGCAAGGAGATCTTGATCCTAGAACTCCCCTGGCTAGAAGACACCAACCCCTCAGTTGATTGGAAAAGTAGCACTCTTACCATTCCCTCCACTGCTGATATCTCAAAGGAACTTTACTATTCCACCTCCTCACTCCCAGACTTGAAGCCATATTGCTACAAGCAAACCATCCTGGACAATGAAGAACACTTTATCAATTACTTGCAATACATTACCCCTGAGAAGTCTCTTCAAGACTATATCTACAACAGGCACTTCTTACAAGTTATTAATGCATGTTTAGCATTTCTACCCTCAGTCACTGTTATAAAGCTCACTACCTCCACTAAGCTTACCATTGAAGTCAAAAAGGCTCAACCCAAGACAGAATTTCCTCCAGAATATCAGAAGTTCATGTCTGTATTTTTGAACACCTCAAAACTCTTGACCAGCAGGTCCTATGACCATGAGATTAATCTTAAGGACACCTTTGTCCTTAAGATAGATAAGGTTTATCCCTTATCTCCACAAGAGCACCAGGCAACTGAAGAGTTCCTGGAAGAGAATCTTTGGACCAGAAAAATCTGCCCCTCCAACTTCCCTCAAGTGTCTTCCTTTTTCTTTGTTAAAAAGAAGGATGGTAAATTCCATCCATGCCAAGACTACCATTACCTCAATGAACACACCATATATGATGCATACCCTTTACCCCTCATTTCTGACCTCATTGACAAGCTTCACAAAGTGAAGCTATTTACCAAATTTGACATTCATTGGGAATATAACAATGTTTGCATTAAAAATGGATATCAATGGAAAGCAGCCTTTATTACCCACAAGGGGCTCTTTGAGCTGATAATAATGTTCTTCAGCCTAAACAATTCCCCTGCCACATTTAGCATTTCATGAATAACTTCTTCCATGACATAATTGCAGAAGATTGGTTGGTCATCTATATGGATAATCTCCTTATCTCTTCCCCTGATGCTAAAACATACTGCCTTCACACTGCATGCATCCCAAAATACATGGCAGAACTCAATCTCCATTTCAAGTTGAAGAAATGCATTTTCACTTTCACATCAGTTGAATACCTTGGAATGGTTGTTTGACCAGGACAGCTTACCATGGACCCTGTTAAACTCAATGGAATTGCCAAGTGGCCCACTTCCCAAAATGTCAAGGATATTTATTCCTTCCTAGGCTTCACCAACTTCTACCAGTGATTTATTCCCAACTACTTCTTCTTTATCCACCTGCTTCTTGATTTAACCAAGAAGATGGTCCCTTGGTCCTGGTCCCCCTCCTGTCAAGAGTTCTTTGATTTGCTCAAGGCACTCTCTCTTTTCCAGCCAGTCCTCCAACTCCCTGATCTCTTTTGTCCCTTTACTATCACCACAGATGCCTCTGCATACACATCTAGTGGTATCCTTCTTCAAACCAATACCAATGGAGATTGGCACCCTTGCTCCTATCTTTTGCAGACCTTTTTCCCCACTGAAAGGAACTACAATATCTATGATTATAAACTCCTTGCAATTATCTGTGCTCTGAAAGCCTGAAAACAATATCTTTAGGGCTCTTCCCATGTGATTCAGGTCTTTACTGACCATAAGAACCTTACCTACTTCCATGCTCTACAGACCCTCAATCACTGACAAAACTGTTGGCTCCTTGATCTTGCCAACTTCAACATTCAGCTCCACTATGTTGTGGGATCCTTCCATACTGGGCCTGATGCCCTCTCTTATCATCTGGATCTCTGCCTGGACTCCTTCACTAACAACTCAGAAGTCACCCTACTCCCTGAGACCATCTCCTGCCACATTATTGATACCACCCTTTGCACTCACATTCACAAATATCAAGTGGATGACCTTCTCTGCCTCTCCATTCTTCAAAAATGGAATGGTCTCATATGCAATGGCCTTCAGTCCCACTTCTGTGACTGGAAACTCTGTGACACACTGCTCACATACCATAACCACATGTACATTCCTCCAAATGAAACCCTTTGTCATTCTATTCTTTGCCACTGCCATGATCATGAAACTACTGGCCACTCTGGCTATCTAAAGACCTGCATGCTTGTACAACAAGAATTCTGGTGGCCTGGTCTTGCTGCCTATGTCTGCAAGTACATTAATGGTTGTGCTGTCTACCAATAGCACAAGGTCAACACTCATCTCTTTGCACCCACCCTCCACCCTATTCTCTCACAGGCTCTTTGCCCTTTCAGAAGATTTCTTGTAATCTGATTACTGATCTTCCCCAGTCTGGCAACTTTAATTCCCTGTTGGTTGTGGTCAACCATGGGCTTACTAAGGGGGTAGTTCTTATCCCCACTAAGAAAACCACCATCACCAAAGCAATAGCTACACTTTTTTTCAAGAAAGTCTACAAGCACTTTAGTTTGTATAACAAAATCATCTCTAACCAGGGCCCACAGTCTGCCTCTGCCTTTGCCAAAAAGTTGGGAAAACTCCTTAACTACAACCTAGCCATGTCCACCATATATTACCTCAGTCAGATAGAGAGACCAAACAAGTCAACCAGAAAATTGAGATGTATCTCTATATCTTCTGTGAAGCCAACCTGTCCAAGTGGGCAGAAAACATCTCCCATGCTGAATTCACACACAACCACCACCCTTACTCCATAACAAATTAATCACCATTCTACCTCCTGATGAGCTACAAACTTCATGCCCTTTCTTTGGTAATTGCAGAATCTCTGATGTCTACCATCATTAACAGGCTGAAACACTTAACCACAGCTAGAGATGAAGCCCTTGCTGCCCATAATCTCACATGCCAGGTGATGGCTTCTTGCATCTGCTTCAAATTTGTTCCCTTTGTTAAAGAAAAAAAAGTTTGGCTAGAAGCATGGAATCTGAAATGTTCTGTTATCAATCCCAAGTTTGTGTCAAAAAGGGAAGAATCCTTTACCATTACTGAAATGCTCTCCTCTGTGATCTACAGGCTCTGTCTCCCTGCAACTTGAAAGATCCACCCAGTTTTCCATGCTTCTCTGTTATTACCCTATCATGAAAATGATGTGCACAGGAAGAACTTCCTGGCTCTACCCCTGGACATTATAGAAGGTCAAGAAGAATACAAAGTTGAGTGGATATTAAAACATCATGGCTTGCCTTCTTTCTGCTCCTTTCTGATCCAATGGAAGGGTTACTCTGCAGAAGAAGACTTATGGAAAGCTGAGTCCAATCTTAGTAATGCTTCCAAACTCCTGACTGCTTATAAAAAGTGGCACTCCCTTGAAACTTCCTCTATTGCTTCTTTCCCTTGTACCATTCACACCAAGAAATCTAAGCCCCACTCTGCTTTCAAGTAACCATGTCCTTGAACATCAATGCCACCTTGTTCCCTGCCTCCAATGTCCCATTCTCACCTACCCAAGAAATCCTCAATGCCATTTTTCCCATGCATGCCCATTCTCTCCCTTCTGGGACCATTATTATCTCTGCTAACTCATTACCATTCACTTCATCCACTACCTCCTTAGTTGATGGTTTTCCTATTGAAGAAACTACCTCCATCCCCATCCTATTGTTTTCAGTTCCACCACCTAGGGCCCATCTGGCCACTCCTTGCCCCATTGCCACAGTTGATCTGCCTATCACTGCTTATGCTCTTTGTCTCAGAAACTGCAATAACATATATTGCATCAGACTCCATTCCTTTGTGTTCAACTCACAGCTTTCTGTTACCATTGGGTCCCACCTTAACATGTATTCTCCCCTGTGAACTCTTTACCAGCTCTACCATCAAGTCAAGAAAATGTCCCTGATTATCCAACTCCTCCACTGCACTACTGAAGTCAATACTAATGCTGTTCACAGAGGTCTCAACACTATCTATTACCAGTCATCCCTTATTCTGGATAATCTTGCCTATCAATTGAAGTTTGGGAAGTTTCTCATTGATCTCAACTGATTCAAACAAGAGTCCTCTGCTGCTCAGCAATATCTTTCCCCCACACATCCTGCCATATCTTCCACCACCTCCTCCCCACTTACTCTAGCAGAGCTGGACCACATTACCCATACAGAGGCATGGTGGTCAGGCCACAATGGCAGAACCCATCTTTCTCCTAGCCACCCTTGCTATCATGATGGGTATTTTCAATGCCACACACTGGGCCACCAGTGGGTCCAGTGTTCTTCCTATTAATGCCCCACTTGTCTTTGATGGCAACCCAGCCATAACCAGGCTTGTTGCTCTCTTTACTGACCTTATTCTTAGTTCTTGTCCTTCTCATCCTCCACCCAGTCTTCATGCTTCTCACATTTCTTGCACTGCTTCCACAGATCTTACCATTATGCTCCCTCAGCTCACTTACCCCTGCCACCTTCTTATTACACCAATGATAAGGACAATGTTATTGACAATGTTGGCTGGGCAAACATCACAGGCTCCCCAGCAGCCTACAACTAGTGGTGTCTGATTGGAACATTAGACATATGAAGGGGATAATGTTACAATTCCTCTTTTCTTTTTCCTTTTCACCTTGCCATGGTTTCATCTTCACATGTCTCAGATGCTTTCTTGTTTATGTTCTGGAACCTTCCCCTTCTTTTGTTCCAGAACATTCTCTGACTTAGTTACTATGACTCATAATCTGATTTTCCTCACATGAGTCATATTATATTACACATGGACCACTTCTTCCATGTTCCATCCATTTCCACACAGATTACTTACTTAGCACTCATTATTCACATGACTTATCCAACTAAGTCTGAACCTTATTCTCTGTACTATAAAGTAGCATACTTTGCCTCCCTTCTCCTTATGCTACTTCTTACCTCTCTACTTTGACTTGCTCTTATGCACCAAAGTCTCCTTGCTACCTTAAGCCTTACAGTCTCTTGATAATATATCCCTTCTTAGTTCATTTATCAGTGCACAAGAGGGAACCCTTGAACTCCATCAATGCCCAGCCATTGATTGTACTCTGCAGGCCAGCATCCCTGTCATAGCTTGACACTTCACCTGAGTGCCCCCTCATTGGTGTTGTCCTTGTGTTATACCATTCCTTGTTCACAAGCTGACCCTTTGTTGAGCTTATCCACTCACAGTTCCCTCTTCTGAGGTCTACACCTGATCCTACCCAGGCCTAGCATAACACTGTAACCATTGATCCTGTTATTTAGCTATGAAAAGTTAAAGATACTATTCAAGCTCTCTATTAATATGCTTCATTTGTCCATTGGTTTGAGAATGGAAAGCAGTTAAGGGTTTTTGGGAAATGCTAAGGAAGTGGCATAACTCTTGTATGAAAGCTGAAGAAAATTGTGGACCATGGTCAGAAACAATAGTGGAAGGAAGACCATGGTGGCACCAAAAATTTTCTCTAAATATTTCAGCTAAATTAAAAGAAGAAGTGGCTAAAAAAGAACAAGGAATGAATACCACTTCTTTTGAAAATATATCAACTACCACCAGAATAGCATTGAAACCATTGGACAATGGAAGTCCAGTGATGAAGTCTGTGAATATGTCTTTCCATGAAGATATAAGTGTGGAAAGTGAAAGTAGTTTTCCTACTGGCACTTTTTATGAACCCTTTATAAGGAAACATGCATGGCAGGTTGGAATATAAGTATCTATGTCTTTAGCCATGTTAGGCCAATAAAAATATCTTCAAATTAAATGAAGAGTGCATAATTGATTATCATGTCCTGCAATTGAAGAATTATGACAAAGTTGAATAGCTTGTTGTTTCAGATCTTCTGGAATAAAGATGGTGTTGATATCTGTGTGCACTATGTGTCCTTAATCTGCACTATAACACAGACCAGGCAGGGAGTCAGTAAGAGAAGAGGAGGAAGCAGAAACAATATCAAGAAGAAAAGGATTAAAAAGAGCTAAAATATGGGAGAAAAAGTGGGTGGGCAGGAGAACAATAATATTGTGGTTTGGTTCATTAGCAATATCCCCATGGTCAGCACAGTGGGAGAGATCACCAGCATGACCATTTGTAGATCCTGGTTTATATCCCATGATAAACCAATACTCCATTAAAGTCTCAACCCATTTAGCTTGACAAGAAGACAAATTGTTATAATCACTTTTTTATTTTCACATCATGTGACCCTGGGAACCATTACTATTTCACATTTTCACCTCTTCACATTTCACATTCTAGAACATTCCAGACCATAACATTATTGCCTGGCAGTTACCATAAGAAACTGCTAAGGTACTTGCTTTTTTTCTGCCATTGGTCTGCTTACTGTACAATAGTTTAGGGTATGCCAGACTTACATGGTTTGTGTGCCATCTTGTAACATATATAAAGAGCTGGCACAAGCTGGGATCTCCCAGTCTTGCATACTTGAGCTCTAGGGCTTTATACAAGGTACTTGACTCTTTTCTTATTTTTTCCTTTGCCTAGTTTTCTGTGGCACTAGCACAATACCACAGCTCTTTTGGACAAGTGTTCACTGGACAGTAATGAGACACAAGAATAGGATGGCTGTTGCCATTTCACAAATCTTGTGGCTTGCACCAATATTTTAAAGCTTGATGATCAGTCCAGATTTCAAAATCCAATCAATCAATGAGAAGATGGTGCCATTCTTATAATGCATACACAACAGCAAGAAGCTCTTTATCATAAATAGGGTAGTTGTGCTCTGTACCTAAAAGGGAATGGGAGAGGAAAGTGGCAGGCTACCATTGTTCATCAACAAGATAGGAGAGAACTGCTTCTATAGCAATGTTGAATGCATTTGTTTCAATGCAAACAGAAAGGGAGGAATTAGGATAGATAAGGAAAGGGGCTAACAACATAATTTGTTTAAGCATATCAAATGCTACTTGTTGCTCTGATTGCCAAAAAAAAGGGGGTATCTTTTCAGGTTAAATTATTAAGTGGTCAAGCAATATTAGTGAAATTCTAAATAAAATGCCAATAGTAATTTGCCAAATCCAAAAAGGCTTGAACAAACATTGAGAGTTTGAAATACAGGCCATTCATGTATTGCTTTGACCTTATTGGTCTGCATCTTAACCCTGTCTTCAGACACTACCATATCAAGATAGTCCACCTTTTTCTTGTATAAAATAACACTTGGATGGTTTGAAAAAGATATTATTGTTACATAATCTCTATAGTACTTCTGCCACCTTCTTGACATGTGCTTCTCTAGACTTTCCCTTTGTAAAGATAATGATGATGTCAATGTAAATGAGAACAAAGGGTCAAAGATTATGGAAAATATTATTGACCATATTCTGGAATGTTCCAGGACTATTGCATATCCTGAAATACATTACCACTGGTTTGAAGGCACCAATAGGAGTGGTAAATGCTCCTTTTCACTCATTGCCTTCTTATAGGTGAATATTATTGTAGCTCCATTGCAAATCTAGAGTAATAAATAAATTTGTGCCCTTTAAACAATCAATTAATATGGAAATTAGAGGAAGAGGATATGAGTTCTTGATTATCCACTTATTAAGGTATTGATAGTCAATTACCATCATTTTACCTTCATCTTTTTTACCAATAAAGAATACTGGTGATGTTTGTGGGGACTTTGAGGGCCTTATATATCCTTTGCACTGCTTTTTTTCAACAAATTTGTACATTTCTGTTATTTCAAAGTTAAATAGAGGAATAACTCTACTTTTTTTTGAAACAAATCCTTTTTTAAGATCTACTGCATGATTCCATGGTTTTCTATTAAGCATGTGCTCAGATTCCTTCTGTGAAAAAATATCCAAGTAAGACCAAAATTCTTTTGATTTTTCTTTTTCAGTGATAATGGCCTAAAAAGAAACCTTCTTGGAAAAACATAGAGTCTTCTTTCACCAATCTATTTGCAGATTGTGGTGAGTAAACCAATCATACCCAAACACTAGATCCATTCTACCTAAGTTAGAAACAAAAGCAGAAATTTCTTTCTTATGGCAAGCATTATCTTTGTTTACCATACTTACTCTAAGTAGAACCCTTGACTTTATGCATTTTATACTTTCTACAGAGCCATTAGCATTAATAACTGCCATATTTTTATCCAAGGGCAGTTAATATAAATTATAAGTTATAACAAACTTTTGGTTAACAAATGTTATTGACACTCCTGAATCTAGAAGAGCAAAGGTAGTACCACACTTTGCCCAATACTTTCTTTGTTTGCCACAGATAATTCCATGGACTTGTATTTCTGTTAGGAATTTTTCTTTCTTGTAGAGGTTGTCTGTTTCTTGTTCAAGGTTTTTATAACTTAAAGAATATAAGCTTAAATAAAGAAAAGGAAAAGACTTATTTTTTTTTCTTTTTTCTCAGAGGAATTAAGCACCAGTGTATAGCCTCTGGTCAAGCTCTGAAGAGACCCCTTTTGGGCAGAACTAGAAAATTTATTTAAAATAGGTGTTATTATAAAGAAGAAAAAAGCAGGAAAAGAAAAACTATTCTTAAGTTCAAAACTTTAATCATCTCAATTGATCAATGTTGGCTTTAGTTTAAAAAAGCCTTCTGTTTAGCTTCTATCTCAAACTTATCTTGGAAGTAAGCCTCAGCTTCTTTCATTGAACTTCAGGGCATCACTTTCTGGATTCTAGCATTTGTTCTTGTTATTTTTGTGCCTCTGCTGCAAGTTTGTGCATGTCTAGGGGTTCTATAGTATACCAGCCATCTTTGTCCAGCTCAAACAAGAAGTCCCCATAGTAAACAACCCTTGATTTCACTTGGGGGTATTGAAAACAGGGAAAAGGAGTAAATGAAAGGATGGACTTGCAGTCCTTAGTGATATGCCCCCTTTTATAACATTTGAAACATTACAGCAAGTGCAGCTCCTGCTGGTCTATTTCCATGGGAGCATCTCTGCCAGGCTACATGCTAACAGCTGTTAATATTGGAGAAGGAGGGTAAGTTTGGAAATTGTTTTGAGAAAGAGATTCACAGAGTGTGAATTGATTTGAGGCTGTTCTTTTTAATGCCATTCTTTTGTAAGCTTGTCCCATGGTTTGAAACTGCTTTTTTGCTTAGCACAAGTATCTTTTATCCCCTGCAGGCAAGCCTGCATGTATATCCAATACTGAACCTGTAATTATCAATGGATCTGGAGTAACTCAATATTTCCAGCTTTCTTATTGCATCATGTGCCAATTCCTCCACATGGAAATACTTCTTGATTTCCTTAGCAATCTGTGAAAAAGATGGCCAAGCATTGTCTCTGATTCTATTATTAGCTTTCTTATCCAAATACTTTTCCAACATTATCTGGGCAAAGCCAGCTGCCCTTTCTTCCAACCTGGACAAAATCATGGCATATACTCTTTTTTTTGTTTGCCCTTTGTTCTGCCACTGGTCAAAAATTCAAACCCTTATCTTAGCTTATCACAATCTTCACTTCTTCCTATTGCCATCCCATTTACCAGAGTTAGCAATCTTCTTTAATAACCCCTTCTTCAGTATATTGCACAGCTGTTCCATCTGGTTGTCAGAAGCCCCAGATATCCTCAATAAGTGGAGTTAAAAGACATAAAGGTTACATTGGGATAAGGGCTCTCAGCAAAGCAGTTCTTGCAACTGGAGAGGTAAATCTAACTGCAGTTCTTGGTTCTGCTCTGTGCTCAACTTCTTATTGAACAGGAACTTGGGGTTTTCCTTTTGTGGAGTGGACAGGTTGCTTCTTTATGAGGTAAAGGATGGGTTTACTAAAGTATCTTCTGAGTTTTTTAGATGGTGAGTAAAGTGAAGCTGAAGGATAAAGTGATTGGAGTCTAGGGGTGATAGCTACTTGTCTGTCTCAAGTTCTCTTGGCTTTGAAGTCTTTACTTGTCTAGTGTTATGCTAGGCCTGGGTAGGGTCAGGCATAGACCTTTGGAAGAGGGAACTACAAGTGGGGTGAGCTCAACAAAGAGTTAGCTCATGGACAAGGAGTAGTATGACACAAGGACAACACTGGAAAGGAATGCTTGGATGAGGTATTGAGCTATAACAGGGATGCTGGCCTGTGAAATATGATTAACAGCTGGTGTTGATGGAGTTCAAGGGTTCCCTCTTGTATACTGATGCATGGACTAAAAAGGGATATATTATCAAGAGGGAGTAGCCTCAAGGTAACCAAGGTGGAGGATGGAAGGTAGAAGTAGCATAAGAAAAAGAGAGGTGAAGTACACTACTTTGTAGTACAGAAAAACAAGATTCAGACTCAGTTGGATGAGTCATGTGAATGACAAGTGCTAAGTAATAGATCTGTGTGGAAATGGATGGAACACAGGAGAAGCTATCCATGTGTCAAGTAATATAACTCATATAAGGGTAGCAGATCATGAGTCAAAGCACATAAGTCAGAGAATGTTCTGGAATGAAAGAAGGGGAAGATTCCAGAACCTGAACAAGAAAGCATCCAAGATGTGTAAAGGTGAAATGCAGTGATGAAAAGAAAAAAGAAAAGGGGAATCATAATATCTAGTAGTCAAAAGCTATAAAATGTCTGGTGAAACTCTCTGTGTCTAATGGGTTATCTTCAAAATCCAAGATTGCCTTGTATACAAAGTCTGCTAACTGTTCTTCATGACCCCAGAGATAACCTCTTCAAGCAGGCATATAACTATGAATAACTTGAGCTATCTGTGCACTAACCAGTAACTAGTCTTGTGCAAGTAAAATGCAATCTTTATAATGAACTATGACTTGGAACATCTGAAGGGTACTAACTACTTAGTGCTTGGAACTGAGAGGCCTTTTGTGCTAGTTGGCCAGAGAACCAGGCAAGAGGAAAAATAGAAGAGTTAAGGAACTTGTATAAAGCCAAAGGCTCAAGTGCACAAGACTGGAAAATCCAGGCTGCAGCATAGGCCCTTATATATGCTACAAGAATGCACACAGACCATGTATGTCTGGCCTACCCTAAACTATTATACAGTAAGCCATTCAATGATATAAAAGAAGCAGGGATCTAGAAATACATAAGACTAACATGATGCTATAATGAGATATGATGTCATAGCCTAGACCTGTGATACATGAAGGTGTGAAATTGTGAAATGGTAAGGGTTACCACAGTCACATGATGTGACAATATAAAGAGTCAAAGAGAAAATAAAAAGATAGGAAAAATAAAAAGAATAAAAAATGTGCATTATAACAGTAAGTGTCATTAGAGAGATAGTGATAAAGGCAAGGGAAACTAAATAACATGTAGCTAATAAATAAAAAGCAACTGAAGTTGTACTGGAGATGAAATAGAGTAAACTTCATGGCATAGAATATAACAATAAGACAGGAGTTGTTTTAAAAGCAAAGGTATTATGTGCTTAGCAAATACTAATGGTCTTGTCATGTGACCATGAGACTTGCTTGCCAAAATAAGGTTAACCCTAGGCAAAGATTTGATTCTTATTCAGAGTATATTTTCTATGCATGGTAATAGTTATATGATATGGCAGATCTCAAGATCTAGATCTTGATGCCAATAATATCTGATCTGTGGCAGAGATCCAGATAGATCTTCTTGGCATTATAATTGTCAGACCTTATTCATATCCACTATTCCTGCACTTTTCTTTTATTTTCTCACATTTTCATAATATAGTTCCTCTTTTACTTTTCTTGATCCATAAGGCCACTGCCTTACTCCTATCCTCTGTCCTATGCTTCTTTATTTATCAGCATATGTACTTACTACTATTGGTGCCCATAGATAGTGGTAGTAATCCTATACTTGGTCTACGCATATTGCCTACTAATATATAAGGAATAGAAAGAGACTAAGATTGAAGAGCAGAGTACCTCTCCTATGCAAGGTGCTTTCTCCCTCTTGTGCATGTCTGTACTTGTATTGTTCTTTAGAAAATCTATGAGAATTCCATTATAAGTCACTCCATCTACATATCTGAGATTAGTTATAGATGTTATGTGCTTTGCAAACACTGACAGTCTTGTCATGTGACTGTGAGATTCACTTGCCAAAACAAGATTAACCCTAGGCAAAAGGTTTAGTTCTTATTTCAGAGTATTTCTCCATGCATGGTAAAAGTTATATGATATGGCAGATCTTAAAATGAGATCCAGATCTGATCTGTGGCAGAGATTTAGATGGAATCTCCTCAGCCTTATGGCTGCCTGGCCTCTTTTATATTCACTGTCCCTGTATACTTCCCTTTTATTCTTCTACATTCTCATTGTTGTGCATCTTGTGCAACCACCACTTTTACATCACGTGATTGTGGGAACAAGACTCCTTTTCAGGTTAACTCTAGCTTAGGGCTTGGATATTCCTTTACAAGTACTTCACAGTCAGTGGTCACATGACTCAGATCTGGGATCTTCCCAGTATCTGCCCTGGATCTTCCCTATCTAAGATCTGGTTGTATCTCCATGGATCTAACAGATCCTGAGATTTTGATCTCATCTGTGGCAGAGATCTCCATCCTCATGTACAACCCTGACCTTCTCTTCCATTCTCCATCCCTTATCTGTGAGGCCATAGCCTCACTCTTAATTCCCACTCCATGCATTGTCCTCTCTTATTTAATAGTGCGTACTTACTGCTATTGGTGACCATAGATAGCAGTACTCTAGGATAGGCTAGATTAGTTGGTCCATGTGCCTCCCTAGGCAATATATAAAGAGGTGGGTACAGTGGTTAAGTCTTCCCAGACTTAGTCACTTTGTACTTTGCTTTAAGCACTTCTTTGGATTCCTCCCCTTTCAAGATCAGGCCCTTAGTTGCATGGGCACGAGTTCCCTCCAAGTCCTTCTTCATCATCCCCTCCTTGGTTGCTCCTCTTTGGGACCTCCATCAGAGTTTCTTCCTTCATGTTCCTCCTCCATCTTCTTTGTCTAGGTGTAGCCTCTGGAATCCAGAGTTGTAACACTCATGATATGGCTTTTCTTTTTTGTTTCTTGATCTATAAGGCCACTGCCTTACTCATACCCTTTACCCTATGCTTTTTTATTTATTAGCATGTGCACTTACTGCTATTGATGTCCATAGATAGTAGTTACTAATCCTGTACAAGGCTATGCTTCTCTGCTGCAATATATAAGGGGTAGGGAGAAACTGTTACGGCTCTAGCCTAACACGACGGTCTGCACGTGACCGTGAGAGCCTTGGAGCATGTGATGCGCTGGTCACATGATCAGTTGCACGTGATCGTGCGAACGAGTTGCCAGAACAAGGCAAACCCT